>JAANSN010004221.1:0-15739 GCA_036850665.1 Dicranocentrus wangi | reverse complement strand
TAAATACGTAGGTGTATTCCATGATTCTGCCAAATGTTATGAATTAATTCAATAAAAAATCTACAAGGAAAGCTGAATTTTCAATTTTTGCCACACCTCGAATTATGCCACACCCCGATTTATACCATCCCACCAGCAACAAGAATTTGAGATTTACCACATGGTATAAATCGAGTAAATACGGTATACAGGTCTGAAAACTTTGCTACCTAGTACTTGCAATTATATAATAGTTATAGTCCTTTCTTACTCTTATAAGAAGTACCACCGCGACTAGCACCTTGTAAGTAGACTCGGTTTTGTTGTACATGCTTACCTATTTGCAATACAGCTCCAAAACTAGCTTTGTTTGGCTTGTTAATTTATTTTATTTTTTTTCGGGTGACTTTTATTGATGCGAAGTTTCGTCGAGTTAAAATGCTAGCTCTGGCAAAAATGTTATGACGAGGTCTATTTATATATATATATTTGATGATTTTCTGCGTTATATGTTGTGTTGCACTAAAATAACCGGAAAACGGCATGAGCACGAGGTGACCGTTTGTCACGCTATTTCCTCCAAATCAAATACGCTCACTTTTTAAAGCCAACATTTTTATAACGCGTGCATAAGAAAAGTGATACTGTTTTAGAACATTTATAGGTACGTGTCCTTTTTTATAATGGTTTTTTTCTTCACCCTTGTAATTAAGTTGTATAAGAGAAAAGACTATATGCACCAAGTTCGCATGTAGCATGTATGAATAGATATGTTGTAAAAATACAACGGAGAAAGAATTACTGCATTATGATAATCCTTCAAGGACATGTAAAAACTGTATATGTTTCCTTATCTGGTCTAATGCAAAATTAAACGTTGGGGATTCCAAAGCCGGTCCTTCTTATCCCATGAGGGCTGGTCATTTCACCCCCCATACAATTGTTTCTTTAAAAAAGAAAACTCTCAGTGATGCTTTTATATATAAAATTGATGTCAATATATGATCATTTTGATTTTAGGTAATGGTGAGCACTAAAAATCGTCTTTTCTATTGCGGACTCAATCCTGCCTCGCTGAAGTCCTTGCTGAATAGTAGTCGTAGAAAGGAAAAGAATCAAAAGCCAAATTCTGATGAGACTATGGAGGAGGAAAGAGACTTTGTAGAACCGACCATGATCGACACGTCCCATATGGCTGGGGACATTGCCAAAGTTGGTTGATTTAATGATTACTTTAAATGGCCTACCTATACATAGTCAGAGTAATATGGCATTAATGGCGCTACGGGTCACACTTGATACAGGTGAATTGTTCATCAACGCATTTCGCCGTAATGTCATCACTTGGTTATGTTTACACTTGGGGTGTTGGAAAGAGTGGACAATTGGTTCGACCGGACGATGACAGCAAATCATTGGAGCTTATTGATTCCTCTGAGGACAAAGTAATGATAGCTTCCGATATTTGTTGTTCCGGCGATTGTACCTTTGTTGTAGAAAAGGAAAGCGGACATTTATTCGGTTGCGGATTTAATTCGAGTGGACAGGTAAATCATAGGAGTGCCATGTACAAAGTTTAATTATGTAACAATAGGGTTTAATTATTGGGTTTTATTATTCACTGCTAATTATAGCTTGGAAAAATGGACAGCGACGAAGAGCAAGCTGTAATGATGATCCGTACCAAGAAACGTGTTGTGAAAGTGAGACAACCATCAAATATATATTTTAAACTGAGGGAGATTCCTGGACTACCTAGACAGCATTCTTGGGAAGCAGAAAATTCTGTTTTGAGTACACACAAAGTCGCCCCTCCTACTTCAGAAGTGAATCAAGAGCTTTTAGAGTGGGTCATTAAAGCTTTCCGAAGGAACTATGATGCTTCAGTAATGATTCAAAATGTAAGTATGGGATAAGTTAAATAAAAACAAAACTCCAAAAACTGGGTACAGGGTTTAATGTACAGTTTTTGTTTTTGACAGTGCTTAAAGGCAGAAAATTACACTGCAGCATCAATTTTGGAAACAATGGCAGAAAACCATGAACAAGCCCTACAGCACAATCTTGCAGGAGCGGGTAAAAGTAAGGAAGGCTCGATGAAAGCGATCACAAAGTACCTGGGAAGTCTTAACTTTACGTCAAAACGATCCCATGTAGAACAGGTAAAGAGGCAATGTAGCGGATCATTGTAAAAGAAAGTGTTATTTTATTACCGAGTAAAATTTATACAACTATCTCTCCCACTTTACAGTCCTCCCGACGTTGTTCAATTATGTAGCATTTATTGAAAGTTGTGTTTTATGTATTTTTGTAAAAAAAAGGCTTGCCGGTTTCTTACGATTGTTATCAAACATTGGTCCAAGTATCAACTTCCAGGTTGTGATTTAGAAGACATTCTAGAGTCGCATAGGCAAGTTCCAAGTTGGGGTCCATGTTTATGCAGTGCACTCAAGGAGGTTATCTCATCTGCCGATGAAAGGTAGAGGATTTTTCTGTTTGTTGTTAGTTGGGTTTTTAAGTTTAAACCGTGTAGGATTTTGACATTGCTTGACAAACAAAATAAAGGAATCTTACCCGCCGTTACACAACACGGTCATGCCCAGTTGTGAGATTTATTAACGTTATAGTTGTGTCATTTTGTAAGAGTCCTTTTTTATATTCTAGTGCGGAATGGATAGCAGCGAATTTGACACCTGTTTTCATCTTGAAGTGTATAAATGACAGTGTCAGGTGGAATACAGAGGAAGAACGTGAAGTAATTATGGTAAATTCATCTATCACGTCTAGTTCCTCCGACGGAATACATTTAACTAGTACTAACGGTGGTACTTCTGGAACCAGCAAACGGTTTGGAGATGACTCGACGTCGTCTTCCTCGCTAAACGTTTTAAATGGGAATGTGTCTTTTGGTAGTTTGTGTCAGTCTTCGATATCCAAATAAAATATACTAAAAGCAATTTATTGTGCGACTAATACAACCTTGTATTCTGAATGCGATGGAACAATAAGGAATTCATGATAATTTGTTAGCCTATTTTATACATGTTATACGGCTAATATCATAAGAAATGTAAAACCTTTTTAGAACTAGTATACTCGATTCTTGTACTACTCTGTCAGTGGTAGCAGGTAGAGAAAGGAACCCCGTTTTTTACTGTTTACAGAATTTACTGAAACCTTTAGCAGTAGTAATATAGTAGTAATATCATATGTCACGTCACCTAAAACATTGTTTATTTGTACAAGTGGTATTGGTGGTATGTATACAATTACCGTTTTACGTTTTTCTGGCAAACTGAAATGCATTGTAATGTAGTGCCATTTGTGAAAAAAATACTACAACTTTGGATTTTCGCACCGCAAACTTGTAAAAACTCAATCGTACTGAAAAATGGCTTATGAACTTAACAGTAAACTCACTTTTGTGCAGGGTATATTTTCTGGTCAATAGTACCCAATATCTTTAGTTAGTTTTATACTTTATGTACTATATATTTACTAGTCACAGTCACGTCACGGGATATTAATGTAACTTACGGATTTGCTTTTAAATCCTCATGACCAAAGAAACGCAATTAATATAATTTGAGTTAAGCTCTATCCGTTTATATTTATGTTGTTTTCAATATTGTAGAAAATCGTTAGTCCATATAGATCGTTATTGAATCTCGTTTCTGTAGTCTTGCCCTACAACAAACACAAAGACGAAATTATTGTAATTGGTGCAAATTATAAATACTAGCAAAGAATACGTAGAGTATTGTACACGCATTTAACGCACGCAAGATTTATAGTAATTAAAAGTAATTATACGTACTTTAAAAATTCGCCGTAATCACGTCTTATTCTTCAGGGGATAAGTGTATGCACAAACGGAGATGGTGATTGCTATCTTTTGTGGAAAGCTTATATTCAGTAACTACAAAGTTTTAATAATCTAGAATGTACGGATTTTATAAAAGGTTGAAGTCGTTTTGAACTAGTAGAAACGTAAATGCAACAAAAATGTCTTGAGAAGCTTAATTGAATTAGCCTTACAACAGAAAGGATTTATCTTTGAAATTTAGAATTTTAGAATGTTCTAATTGTGTATATTTGTGCTATTTACTTTATACAAGAATCTGCATGTTAGTTACAGTATTTATGAAGGAGTTGTGCTATCGCGTAACATGAAATTATGATGAAACTCTAGTATACTCATACTCAGTGTAAACAGAGCAATTTTAAAGAATCTTCTGCAGGGGTGTTGTGTAATTTTCATGTGAGTCAGTTTCATTTCCTTATTTGAAAGTTTATGTACTATGAAAGTTTAAGTAGAGTTTGTTAGCGGCTCAACAGTTACTAGTTCTAACACTAGTTCTCAGTGTGCAGGAACATGTATAACTTTATGTTAAATAATACGTCCTAGATATATATTTTTATTGTTTATCTATTTTAATTGTAACATTATGCTAAATTTTAATTGCGCATCTGCAACCTGTCAAGAATATTCAGATTTAGGCTGTGTTTGATGTGAATATATACGCAATAATATTATTATGGATATTCTCGTCGAAAGTGAAAACGTACTGAGATTTTCCAAATGCTACCTACCAGCATTGTTACACTGCTGTTTGGAGTATACAAAAGCTATGTAATTTTTGCAAATCATCCGTAATGCAATGAAATGCACGTTATAGGTGAACTATTAAAAAGCAAATGCATGATATATTTCTGAATGAGCTACTTAAGTTTTTATTTCCAGTCATCCTTATTTGTTGAATTGAAAGTACATAATGGATTTTATGAGTATTTTATCAGGAATCAATCTCAATGTCTCAAGATATTTACTTTGAAATCTATGATAAATGATCAAATTGGTTGGGAAAATGTGCAGCTCTATTAGATTTATCTGAATTGAAAAGACTCGAATTAGGCTTATTGCTAGCAATAACTTCCCAGTCTTTTTCAGACATTCCTCCTCTGACGTTTGTGTTTTGAATGTCAAAATCATTTTCGTAAAACGATACAGGATTTTGCGATGGAACTAAATTTAACAATGGGTTGTGTTCATCAGCAAATGTTACCGTTCGAGCTTCGTGTACTCCATAGTTGGGGCTTTCATTGTCGGTCTCCTTTGTATTGTTGATGGTACGGTTGGTGTGACCGATAGGAGTAGTTTGTGCTACTAACTGAGGTAGCATATTTTGTCCCGTTTGGCGCTTTTGTTGCAAAAGTGGGTTGGTATTGATTGTGACTTCTGGATGAAGTAAGAGATTCCTTTGGAGTAACGTCTGTTTCTTGTTCTCTCCATCGCACAGTCTTACTTGCTGAGTGCTTTGAGGATTTGGTAGTGCTGAGATTTCCTTGTTGTTGTCCACTGTTCCTGATAGGCGGTTGTTGAGGAGGTTTCCGGAGGCTTCGAGGGGGCAACTGTTTGGAGCTGGCTGACGATGCCCATTGTTTACTTCCTTGCGACTGCTTTTTGTTGAATTGCGAGTTGGCGTGATGGGTCGAAGGATTAATCCGGAGGTTGGGGAGTCGACTGAACTAGTATAAAGCGAAGGAAGTTATGTATGGGACACTAAGTGTAAAAGGATACTACTTTGGAGAGGGGTATATAATGTTAGATAGAATAATATTACTTTGACGAATCAGTTAAATTTTTATTATCGTCAACACTATCAGGACCAGGAGGAGAAGGTAAAGGCAAAAAAGGCATCTCTTTCTTAATTACGTATTCGTGAATTAGGAGTTCATCTCCCGTGAGCAGAGCCTCACTTTGATTATTCATCCAACTTTCTGGAAGTTCCAGCTCACTTTCAACTTCATCCGGATCCGGCTGTTGAAAATGTGTAAAATTAGTAAGAAATAGGCAGCAGCAATCTCTAATTGCTTCAAAATGTAATTTCACTTACATTGTCGGTATCGTCATAATCAGTTTCCCCAGAAGCTGTCAATCGGTCAACTCCCGTCTCATATAGTTGCGAAAGCAAATGTCTTAAATGAGTTGCAATTTCACCCGACTGTTGATCCACAATAGGTCCCAGTTTTTTATCCAGACCCATAGTTTTAGCTTTCTCAAACATTTCCGGGTTTCTCAGCAAACTGAACAAGGTGCTTAGCACATACGGAGTGAACTAAATGAAGTACTAATTAGTATATAACATATATATACACTTACAACTGAAATTTTTAGTACTGGTAAATATTATGCCCATTGTCCATACCTCGAAAGATGACTTGTTAGTTAGCATTGAGACGATGCAATGTAAAAATTCAAAGTCCACTGTCATACACGACTTCATGGATTCATCATGAAGGCAAAGATTCATCAGAAGTGCCCAAGCATACTCCATCAAGTATTTATTAAACGTATCGCCATAAAAGCTGCTGATACTTGTGCTACTAATCCCCTCAGATTTGTCTGCAGGTTCAGAATTTAACGTAGAATTGGTATCTTTCCCCTTCCAATCGCTCGCCATTTGCTGAACCTCATCTCTAATGATTTCCCGATCCAACTCTAACTTTATGTATTTCACCAGCCACGGGATCACTTTTTGCTCGATCATAGTTTTCCGCATGGACTTTCGAAGACTCAGCTTTTGCAGCGTGGCAATAACCATGTGGCAAATGAAAGACTCCGTTGGACTTCTAAATGTTGACAAAGACTTGATTAGAATATCGATTACGTAGTCTGTCGACGTAAGGTAGTTTCTTCCTGCCCACGTGGATGCAAAGGCGTTAATTAGTCTTGCCATTGACTACAAAAAGTGAAACAATAATATTTAATGTTTTGGTTTAAATTCCTTGTGAAAACGTTTTCTCGATAACCAATACCTCCTTTTGGTACGTGGGATTCGGAGACAGCAAGCAAGCAAACACCTTATGCCTCAATTCCTGTTTACCACTGCTAATTCCTAGAATATCATTGTCGACAAAAGATTCCATAGTATGACTTCTAGCATCTGGCGGTGTTTTGGTTATCATCCACCTTAAAGCCTGCAGCAAGCATAGTTTTTCAATTAGTGGAATCTTGTCCGACATCAAAGTGCCCTTGACTTTGTCGTAGTTAAGTGTCTCGGGTCCTATATCTACGATTCCTAGGAACATCAGGCTAACATCGGAATCTTGTGGCTTCTGCTCAAAGGGTGCTGCAGCTATTTTCTTAAAATGTACCAAATCCGGCTTGCTCCCCTGTATTATTTATTAATAAAGTAATAATAATTTTCATATACATATAATATTTCACCTTGTTCACACAATTTGCTCTGCTACAAACTTACTGAGGAATCGGGATTTGTAAACATTTCTGGAAATGTTAGAAAGCATTGCTGCAGTACGACATCAAGTCGAACGTCCTGGTCTTTATCCACCATTGTTTTTTCCAGTGCCGAAACTAATTCACTGCAAACTTCTACAAGTTGCATTCAAAATATTTTAAAGTTACCTTTGTGACAAAACGAACGAAATAAGTACATAGTAATTTGTACATTGAATTATCGTACTGAGTAATTTTCCATAGTTTTCTCTGATTCCACCCATCAGTTTCCTAGACTTGCGATGAATTCCTAGCAGTTGGAAAAACCTATCTTGATGGTACACAATTGCAGACTCACTCTGCTTCAGGACGGACATTACCGAATCGGCATTTTTCCCTTTGATTTGTTGAGATGAACTTCCCGTCGATATTGACCTAGACAGGGATGAGGTCCTTCTTCCTGGAGAATTGGACTTATTTACTAAAATCCCGGTGATTGGCTTTGCCGCGCTGGAACTATTGTGATTTTTTATATTCCTGTCAATAACTGATGCTAGTTTGCAGTGTGAAGTAATGTTCTCCTGAAGAAGCTCAAAATATTTGTTCACAGTTGTCTCCAACTGCGCTCGCAATTTGATTGTCCAAGACTCCTGTACATAATAAAAGAGAAATTGATGTTCAGATCCCATCCTTATATATGCGCTAATAATAGTAATAATTACGTATTGAACTATGAAAATTACGTGAAATAAATCCTTGAAAATTGGATGCGGTCTTGGATCAGGCACGAATGGAAGTGCAAACAGGGGGAGAATCGTGGCATCTGACGACAAACTTGCAGAGTGCTCTTCAAAAAATGTTTTCAAAGATTGCATCGCCTGATTCTGTTTCGCCTCCGTTTCCTTGTGCGCTTTAGGCCAAATTGCGAAATGAACGCGGAGGTAGACTTCGAGCTTCCTCATGTCTTCGCTTGTCACTTGAATATGGGTTTGGAATAGTTTCCACAACTGAAACAATTTCATAATTATTACCAAATTAAATAATTTGTGTGGAAGTAAGTGTTAAGTTATACTGAGAGGATTCCCTTACTTTAAGAAATGTCTCAAGATCCCCGTCATCAAAACTTTTGAGCATCAGCTCTCCATCGTAATGAGTGAATGCTGCCTTCACATCCCGCGATCCCCCTTGTTTCGGACACGGCAAATTTTTTGTCTGACATTCCTTGCTAAATGTTTGCAAAGCTTGTTCCAGTCCGTTTACTTCCAAGTACTGGTAAGTTTGTTGGAACAATTAAAACGCGGAGAATTAAGATACAAGGACGCAACTTTTTAACCAGTGCAGTGCCAGTATATACTACTTACTTCGTAAATGAGTGTGTTCAATTCAGTGTAAACTTCCTTGTTTTTGCAAGGAATGGGCTGGATGTAACTTTTATTCTCGCTACAACTTCTGCAATCCTTCGCATCCATTATGCTATTGAAATGTGACAAGGCCAATCAATTATTCGAATTTTGATGCATACTTTAGCGTACTTATGCATTTTAGTTCATACAAGTTTCATCGTCGCATTACATAACAAGGACTTTTTAATTTTTATATTTTATACCAATAAATTAGTTTAAGATAACTTGGGCTCGTTAAGATTACCCTGTGTATCACTATCACTTAGCACCTTTCAACATACTCCGGCAGCACTTCTATATTTACCAATCACCATATCGACTTTTTCACTGAGGACGGCTTTTCACTGTAGAAATAAATGCCCACTGGCTTCTGGCTCGAGGCTGGATTGACTTACGGGTTAGCCTGACAGAACGGAACTGTCATAAGTCATAATCATAACCACCAGTCAGCAGAAATGTTGAATGATATGATGGCATGTGAATGAACTAAAGTGAGTGGGTGCACAAATGTATATATTGCATACATTTAATTCCAGCAATGAAAGCAGAGCAAGTAGCAAATGGAAAGCTGATGGGTGCTTGGCCCTTGGTGTTGCATGTTTGACTTGAGTCCATACTATAAATTGCTACCTCAGCCAGGTGAAAGTATTGATTTGAGTTGGTTTGATACAGGCATGGTGTTCTATGACCAGTTGAGTATATCGATAGAATGTAGTATTGTAATCGTGCAAATATTAACAGTACACCTCGATGGACATTTATAATATATCTGACTTATGAGATTGCATGTAGCATGTCAACCAGAGTCTAAAAAAGTCGTTAGATAGTAATTAAACGTGATTGCATTGTAATTATACATGTAAGTACATACATACATATATATGTGGAGGGTACTGACATGCATCCGTGTCAGGCACCACCATCACTGCTATTAAGTTTGCTTTGACATTAAAATCTAATGATATGATGAGACATGTTGAATGAGCACAGAAACAAACGAGACGAAAAGAATTGTGGATATTAGCTCAGAATGGTACAATGTCTTGCACATCTAAATGTGTGTAAATATTTGAGCTCGAGGACAGGATATTGACCTGATCAACCACCTACACAAGACATTTATTAATATCCGGGAGAAAAATTGAATACCTGTTTTAGATATTACATGGTACGCGTGCTTTCCAACACTTGGAAAAATCCAGTGGGACATTTTAATATTAATACAATAATATAATAGGAGTTCTGAGACATTTATTTGATTCCTTTAACACAGGCAGGCTGAGTTTCCAGGTATTAAATGTGTGCATGTCTTTGCTTCATCCGCTCCCAGACCGTTCAGTCAGACTGATTCGTGACTATGCGTATATGGTTAGCACGAAAGGAGCTAGTTTACTGCTTCGTTTTTTAATAACTACTGGAAAAATGAAAAAAGGAAACCACGAGGAATGGGGTACAGGAACATTTGTGAGTGTTATAGAATCTCGTGCAATTCGTTGGAACTTATTGATATTAGCATTAGAAAAAAATGCATGACTAACAAAGAATAAATTGTAAACCTAGAATTCTCACGTTTCCAATTTTCAATAAATATGGTGTACACCTCACCTCACGTCTTCAACTAGACTGTATAAATTTATTACGAGTGTGTACAAAATCCAAATAGTTTTTCAAAAACTTAATACAAGACAAACACAGATATAATACATATTAAATAACTTAAAAGACATTGTTTGCGGCACCCTCTTCAATGACAGTATGACATAGGAACCCCCGGAACGGAAGGTACGTCATAACACGTCGTTAGTACTCAATTATCACAAGACTTTATATTTTCCATGCATTCCGATATAATATTCTTCATTACAATTACATAAAACAAAACTCTTAATACTCAAAGTAAATTCAAACCGATCGTGAAACCCTTGCCGGTGTGTAATAAATCTGTAATTATTGACTAATAAATTCTTGCAAACACAATACAAATAAATTCGTGGTAAATACCTAATTAATCTTTAATGTAAATATAATGAATGACTATTTTCTGTTCGATGTTTCATAATTAAATATTTTTACAACTCTTCGTGTATAATATGGTGATGGTTTGTACTTTGCTTGTACCTAGAATACCTATCTATGCATGATTCTGTACATTTTCATATTATGCGGTTTCATCGTAGTATATGGATGACACATTTAATTTACAACTATATTACAACTTGTATTAGGAACTATAAAACTAATAAAACCTCCTTTTGCTGACTTGTATATAATGATTGTGACTTTTAACAATATATTGAACACGGAGAACAACTCTGTCGTACAAAATGTAATACATATATATATGTCCGTACGGTGGTCGATTTTTAAAAAGTCTGTCAATTATGGTCTTCCAGGTAGGTCTGTATTATCCCACTCGAGATCGTCTGTCTTTGGTTCTCCTGAGGCGTCCGCAGATTGGGAATTTTTACTGTTGTAACCATGCAGCTCAGGAAGGACTTGCATTCTGTCGACCATCCGCCTTGCCTTGGTATTGGGTCTGGGATTGACTCGAGTGTAAGTTGGAAGGGAACTTCCACTCCCAAAAATGTTATACTGCCTCACCCATTCCGGTAGCATACCCATCTGGTTCAGAATGATAACCGTACAAAAGGCAAATAGCAAAATGCCAAATATAATTATTCCGACCACTCCAGCCACAGTGGCTGACTCTGAGAAGCAGAGCATCTCTTCAGGATTTACGGCTACAACTGGAACTCCCGCAAATATGTGAGGTTCAAAGCAACTGAAAAATTAAAAGATTTCGGATTAACCGTCCGTGCACTTCTTCACACAAAAACAACCAGAAATGACGTAAGTGGCATAACGCATAAATAGCCTGACATACCTGAAGTAACTATCCCCTAAAATAGCAGCGTCTTTTGGTCTATGTCTGTAAAAGTCCGAGACCCACTGCAAATTGCAGTCGCAAACCCAGTTGTTTCTGTGCAGTTCCAAAATATCAATATCCTTCCACGACAGCAAGGGATATTCAATGTAGCGTAGGTCGTTATCTCCTAGCCGCACAATCTTTGGGTGACAATCTCCAGCTTCGGTTGTTGGATCTCCCTACGATATCAAATATTACAAAATAAGTAATCATAATTTTGTAATGTTGATTTCATGTAACCGGAGCTAGCTTCGCCTTGCATAAAATATACGAATACGATTAGCTAGAGATTTGATATTATTCGGTGTTTGCATACCCGAAAAGCCATCGGATCAATAAAAGTGAGATAATAGTTCATTTGACATGAGATTTCATGCAGATGGACAAGCCCAGCAAACGCCTGAAACAAAGCAGAAAAACACAAAAAAATATTTCAGGCAATGAGAATGACGAATCGACTGAATGCATTCGTAAAAAGTGGTTGAATGAGATTGGGATCTACGTAGCATATTTCTTGCTGATAAGTCTTACATGTTCCTCGATTTTTGTCAACCTCCGCATCTTGTCTAGCGTTAATGTCTGCAACCTCGTCAATCCTAAAAACTGATTTGGAGCAATGGTCTCGAACAAATTCCCCGATAAGTCCAACTCCGACAAATGCCCTAATCCCTCAAAAACCTCACCGGAAATAAACTGGATAAGGTTATCTCTCAAGTTCAAAGATCTCAGATTCGTGGTCCCTCTAATTAGATACCCTGGAAAATCCGGTAAACTGGAATTGCTCAAGTCCAATACTTCCAGTCGTTCCAAGTTACTCAGAGACATGATATAATCTTCTGAATAGAACAACTCCATTCCAAGCTTGTTAGAGCCGAGATTAAGCTTCGTCAACATTGGCAGTTGTTCGAATGTATTTGGTTCCAAAAAGAGGAGTTCATTGTAGCTCAAGTCTAACTCCACAAGATGTGGAAGGCCAGCGAGTGATAGACTCGTCAAGTTCTTGAGGCGATTTCGACTCAAATTTAACTCCAACAGTCTGGAACAGTTTATCCCTTCGAAGAACTGAATCTGATTGTCACTCAGTCGGAGAATTTGAACAGCTTCGCAACTCCCGAAGGTCTCGTTATCAACTCGCGTCAAGTAGTTTTTCGAAAGGTCCAAGATTCTTATATGATGAGAAATGTTCAGCCTTGGCGGAAGCACGAGGGTATTGTTGAAGCCAATCCATTTATTCGTGCAGTCCGCTTCTTGCATTGCGTCTACATTCCCGACACGCTTACAAGAGCATCCCAAGTGTTGCCCGATCCCGTCATTGTCGGTTTCACAGAGGAATCCGAGTTCGTTGCTGTCACCTAACCAGCTCGTTTCAGACGAGCAGGGCGATATAATTGTTTGAAATAGGAGCAAACTGATTATTGCTCCTATCGTAATTGGGAAAGGATTCGTCATTATGATGGAATGTGTGGAGAACTGGAGAACAATACACCGGCTCAGATGAACACTAAGTGATGACTAACCTGTAAAAGACATGAGTTTTCTTCATTGTATATATATTTAGTTCATTCCACGATTTCCATTCTGGGAAAAAGAATATCGCTTTTTGCAACAATATGTATGCGCATACTGCAGACCGACAGGTCCATACCGTAACAATACACGATTAGCATCGTAGGTGTGTGCGTGCGTATATGCATATGAACATTTGCCAAAACCTAGCACAACCGTTGTTTTCAATACATATTCAAGGTCAGGTGTATTAGTATTCGTTACAATTGCAAACAATTTTTTACTCATCCGTCCATAAAGAGGGGAAGGTAGTGAGTGGCTCATATAATATTTGTTTGTTCGCTTTTAGATGACTAATCCCATGCGCATTCATGATGTGATGATGCACGTACGGAAGGAAGAAATATGACACCAGGCAAAATATAAGTTGTGTGAGCATGTACTTGTGGATATGGATGGACCAGTACCTGAAAGACACTTGCCATATGACTCTTTTACTTCTTGCTTGTAACTTTTTTTGCAGCTAAAGGAACAGGTTGTTGATTCTATACTGATCTGATGCTTCATTGTTGGTTCTGCTGCTTTGAACTTTGCGAACAGAACCTGTAGGAGAGTGTCTAGTCTAGTGGCCAACTGGCATCAGTTTCGTTTGCCGCGTATAACGCTTTTTTCTTTCGTTTCTTAATCTTTTCAGTAAGACTTCCGTAGCGTATTTCCTGTGAAGTATTATTACATGCATAGGAGATCGGCAAAAACTAAAAGCTTTGGACTTTTATGTTTTTTGAAATATATATATACCTAATGTGGGAGTTATTGGGAGTCGTACAAAATCCTACTGTAACAAAGTAGATATCCCTATTCCTGGAAATGACAAACTGTTACCGCGTAACTAATATAGGTATGTAATTGTACATTGGCGTCTGACACTCTGAACATACCACGCTATACTGTGTGCACGTGCCTTAACATATTCCTTGTTGATCATGCCTCATTAACGTTTAACTTTTTATGGATATCTCTACATGCTCCTTTGCTTCACTTCACCTGTCTCCTTTTACGCAGTTATTCGATTGAATCTACTTACGGAATGGCATTGAAACTGGATAATGACAATGACAAATGCGCAGTGAACGATATATATGGAAGGAAAAGGAAGGAAAGAATTACACATTTTATAATCTTCAGATACAAAATAGAGTGCTGAGACTTATGTACGTACCTTTAATTTCTAGATTTGTGAATATACTGATATTACTTTCGTAGACCAATTGCAGTTTGGTTTCCAAAGTCTTAATAAATGACACGGAAGAACTATGTGTCTAACTAAATAGGAATTATGCGCTTTTCAAACTGTAACGCAGGTACATTCCCAACGGCTTACTAAACTCCAATGCAAAACATGGTACTTGTTGAGGAAAATTTGTAGTGATGAATGAGTTTGCTGTACTGCTGCTGATTCCTTCCTGCAACTTGTACTGAATGTTGTATACCTTTGTCCATTCCGAATATGCCGATGACATTATTAATATATACCATGTAATCTCCTGTGCTATAATACTCAGCAGCGGATGATAACAACACATTTTATTTTCGTGATTTGGCTTAGGTATAGTCTAGCCTCACTTTCTCACTATCACTGCGCATTCGTTTATCGCTTTGGTATTGCTATCTAAAAATTGGCTGAATAATAACCATATTAGTCATGCTCATAATTCCAAATCCCATAACAAGTTGAGATTGGGAATTTGGGAGCAGGGAACACATTTTGGATTTGAACATGCACACATTGCACATTATCCGATCCCCGAAATGAGCTCAATCAAGCGCTATACGTATTGGAGAATAGAAATCAGCATAATTTATATATTCAAATATAAGAAAATTACATTGGGATACTGCAATTATATTAAACCACACATGAGACTAGGAAGTCGTGAATGTTTTTTTTTGTTCTCAGTACGCTAAAAACTAAAGATAAAACTGCATTCAAATGATTTAATCTACTATCCATATTGCACCTGTGATTCAAAGATTCACCTTTACGAATTCACAAACATGCATACAAAACCTGGGAGGTGCAATAACACGACAGACGACACACAAGTTAAATGGAACAAATACACACCTGCATATATATCGTGTGTACGGTAATTAGCGCTTGACATTAGCTGTTGAAGTGAAACGGTCATTACATAGGTGATGATGTGGTATTACACGCATTGCATAGGAGTGTACTGTGTACGACGCCAAGTATAATGCATTCTGATTTCATGCTCCATCCATCTATCTCTTCTTTCTTATGCAAACACTTAAATTAAACAGTTATGTGCGTATATATGAATTTGTGTGTTGTTGATTTCAGTGTGTGTGCTTGTCTATATATTGTGAAGTATATAGGAGTTTGGAGAGCAATGAGCAACTGATTCTTTACAATATAATATGTCATTCTGTTCCTCTGATGATAAACAAGTCTATAGATATAAAATATTTGAAGCTTGTAATGCAATATGGGAAAATGAAAATACGGAGCAATGTAACTACAAATACATATGGTTGATTTATATAAGTTTCATTCCAATTTCAACCTGCCATATAAACATAAACACCCATTTCATTTAATGATCCGTATTTAATTATACTTTTGAATCTGTATCTGTAATCTGTACGTGTGTGTAAATAATATTC
>JAANSN010004220.1:0-15742 GCA_036850665.1 Dicranocentrus wangi | reverse complement strand
TGTGGGAAAGTGGTACGGTTTCATTGATCACAGCACAGCAGATCAGTAGTCCCTCCAGTCAAGTTAATAAGGGTTTAATGGAAAGAAAGTGTTTTTGACAGGAGAGCAAATACGGCGGTTTGCATGATGATTTACGTGTGACAGGTTATTAGGCACTTATTATGTGCATTAATATTCTATTCGATTTAAATTAGAAAGTAATAAAATCAAAATAACTCAAGTTTGTGCTTTATTGTTAAATTAAATTACTTTGACGTTCACAAGGATGAAGTCGCATAACTTATTCATTTTGTACCTGGTGAGTCAAACTGCACTGCAGGTTTATTAGTGGGTCGATATGTCAAAAAGAATTTGGCTGAGTGTGCGGTGGCATCTGGCTGGATGAACGTAGTTACAAATGAAAAATGTCATTTCCACCTGGCAAACGTGATTTTGCGACGATTAGTAAACCACACATGATGTTTCTCGCGTTTAATGTAACTCATGTGTCCGCTAATAAACCTAATGTAATTGAAAATATACGTGTTAAACCATCCCACCCGTGATTGACAGGTGTAGATGGAGATAAAGGTGTTTGCCTCTCGCTCTCTCTCTCCCTCTTGGAAAGTCAAGTTTAGCTGATAAAAGTTTCAATTGACGAACCCAATTGACACGTATTTTCTACTTATCATTCGGACGATGACCACTATTGGACCTAACCTCAGCTCAACCATACGTTTAGGCTCAGTCTGCATTTGGACCGTCAAACCAACTCGTAAAGTTCGCTAATCATCCATCACTATTCCTGCAAATCAAACCGCGCACCCGAAAGTTTATCCAGACTTTTTAGTTGAAAATGAGGGGCCTGCTAATCGCACTTATTATTTCGCTGGCAGTTACGCCATCCCTCACGTTGGACTGCACTGAAGTTGTAACAAAAATACAAGAAGGGGTTCTGAATTGGCTGGGAAATCTCGATTTCACCGTTCCCGTTTCAACCACCACTGGTTGGGCTCTCACCTTATTCTTTGACCAGGAGTTTACCGGAGTTGGGGTATGGAACATTTTCTCGGGGGGTGATATAAGAAATTTTAAAGATATGACTAAAAATCCAAGCTATTGAAACACTCATTGTTTGTAGTAGAGATGTGTTCATGTGTTTCTTGCGTTTGTTACGACGCGTCGCATTATTTGCATGGCAGTGAAAGTTGTGCCTCTCTATGATATTCACCTTTGGTGGTATTTTAATATTTTTAAGGTTTGGGATGGATGGGTCGAGTACAACGGCACAGCAAAGTGGGCCATCATCACAAACAGAAATATATCTGATGCAGTATTGGAAGAGGGAGAACGGAAAAGCTTAAATTTTCGAATTAACTACGGTCAATTTATTCCGCAACCCCAACTTATAAGTTTTCGCTTCCAGGATATTGAGCTATGCAACTAATATTATTCCCATGAATAGCTCATAGTTTTTAATCCATTTTTCGTAAATAATCAAGCCAAATTATTCGAAGAATTATTAAATTATATGACTATGCAAATAAACCGCAAAGCCATAAACAAAAAATAAATTCAATCCATCAAGGGAAAATAAGGTTGTTTTATTTAAATGAAATCGCAAAGTTGGAAAATTCAAACATGTACACAAGGTCCCATCATTTATATCACTTTGAACTCACTCATGCCAGACTATTCCATCTTTGCTTCAGGTACCCCAGAGTAGTTTGATTTTGATTTTAAACAGGATTTAAGTTAAACACACATGCTGCATATCTTTATCCTTCTATAAATGGGCGAGTTTCTACAAAAAAAAATTCAATTCTCATATCAACTCATCTCATCAAGTCCACCCCCAGCTTGCATGTCAATTTGCCCTTTCCCCAGGAATAATACAACATTAGGAAACCCTCTGGAAAAAATAACACCTGCCAAACTAATAATAATCTTCCCCATATTTGATTAGCTTTTCACAATAGCACTCAAGCAACTTTAATACCGTGTATCTTTATGAGAGCACGCAAAACAAAAAAAGAGTGCAGTTGTAATAATAAATTGCTTGAACTGGAACTGAGAAATGTGTGTAATTTGAGTGAAAGTCGTGTCTGGAGAGTTGCTCGCACCGTATCCCACATCGTATACACCTCATTCCAAGTCAGAGCGGATTTAAAAAGAGAGGTCCTCTCTACTTACCTTTGAAGAAAATTCTTGCTTTAAAGGAAAGCATGGACAGGAGAGAGTCCGACTGTGCGTTTTCTTTCGAATTGATCACCTTACCTTGTGAAATGAGAATGTACATGAGAGAAGTGAGTACACATGTAAGTGCAGTTGCATGCATATAACAACTTCACGGCGGCACACATGTATTCATTTCACCATTTTCTCAGCCTTCTCCTCCCGTCCTTGTCGATGATAATGGAATAAAAGGGAGGAGGAGGAGGGGACGACCAGGAGCAGAGAGGGAAATGAGGTGCAAGCCCAAGAAAGAAGAGTGAGCAGATTGATAGGATTTTGAGAAAGCTCTTTCGTGTCCTCCATCCGGGCAGACGGCGGGGCAGGGGAAAATGTTGTCTAGCTTTTATGCATTTGTCATTTTGGGGGAATCCACTTTCAATGTTTCATTTAATGAGGTGCTTTTCTGTGACGACGACGGTCCTGAAGGAGGGGAATGACTGGTGTAGATAGTAGATGAAATAATAACAATAAAAATGCTATAATGAAATGTTTTGAGCGGCGTTTCTTTTGTTTTCAAAATAAACGTCCATTTTATGATGCTTTCTTGGGTTTGATGTTAAATCTTTGTCGCATAAATGCTCACTTTGTACTAATATGAAAGTTGATAAAATAAAATAATGTTCCTAAAACTGGAGGCAAATTCTTACTACCTCAACGCCCAAAGAATTTTTGGCTGCGACCATCACACATATTTAAGGGTAGATATGCAATTTACAGTCATGCAGTCTGCGTAAGAAATGTTAATAAGAATGAGAAGTCTTTAATGATTAACCGTGAATCAAGTTTGATTCCGACAAAAATGTTCAATACTTTATTAATCCAGCCGTGATTACCGAATGTACCATAATATAGCAGTTGTGTGAATAACAATGATTTACCTTACTTATTATACACTAGAATATTTAGATTAGTTTAGTATGACAAAATTTAAGTTACTTAAAAATTATCATAAGACGATGTGTGTGTAAACTACGTATGTATGTACACTAGCGTTAAAATGACTGCTTCATCTTATCAATTAACTGCTTCAATCTGTACTTATGTATTATTATTACGTATGCTCGCGTTATCGTTTATCACAATTAAACATCATGTCGCGTATATCATATCTCATATTATATCATATATAAATGCACACAAGAGGACGAAACACACCCACGCACCACAACGACTTTTTTTGTACACAACCTAAAATTAAAGTACATGCATTACGACGATGATGATGATGCAGATGCACTAGTCGAAAATGTTGTACACAAGTTTTTTTTACCACTGCCTACTCCATTTTTTTTGTATATTTATACTAATCTGCTGCTGTTATGTTACATGGATTATTTACAACCTATAAAATGTACAAGAGTACGGAAAATGTAGAAAATGCGTAAAAGAACGCCGCGGACACCTACGATTAGTAGTTTACCTGTTTTCAGTTCACCTACACATCATGAACAAGAACAACCTTGAACAATAAGTACTAATATTTAAATGGTCTACTACGGACAAACTGCGAATAAGGATTGAAAATGTTTGGTTTGACTATTGACTTTTACATATGAAATGTGCAAAACAATCCTAACTTCGCAGAAAATGTAATATCGTGTATTCAGCCATGTCAAACCACACGACGCGACGGCGACAACAATATAGAAAGCTTTTATTAATCCAGTGATTATCTAAATTATGTCACATCCACCTCATCCCACCATGTGCACTAAAATAATACGTACGAAAGCTTGCATGTATTTGTATATACAGGAGAGGATTTTCGCCTAGTGGAAACAAAGACTTTTATTATAACTCGTCGACGAAGAAATCATTGATTGGGACAGCTCCCAATCCCTCATGTCAAACGTACTTGGGCCAACTGCGCGCCCAGCTCCTGCAACTCGGGTGTGATCTGGGTCCATTTCGGCCTGTCATCCGCATCCCAAGTCCAGCACTTTGTCATGGAGGAGTACCTAAAGACAACACACAAAAGCACAATAGGAAATAGGTATAGATTTAAAGCAATGCAGTCTCTCCGCATTCCATATTTACTTTGCTCCCCTGCTTCGCCCGTCGTTTCCACAATTCCCACTGCTGGCCGCATTATCACAAGCTAAATAAATATTTTTGAGTAGAGTTTCATTGATAATATTATGCTTACAGCTCATCAGGACAATTCACAGGTTGGGAGAGACGATAGCCCATTTTCAAAAAGGAGAAAAGGTCTGCATGATCGATTTCGGCGTAAGGTTGTTGTGCCAGGGTTGCCAGCTCCCAGATCAACACTCCAAATGACCACTGCACAAATTTGAGTACATAATAATATATTTCCATCATCATCAGTGAACCATTCACCTATTCCCACTATTTTAAGCTACTATTATAACATGTGTGTACGGAGATTTTTATCCATAAAATTTAAGAAATTTTTTTATATATAAATTCCCTCGTCGTTTGTAAGTGTCGATCAAACAAGATCCTAATCGGGATTTTACACATCTCAATAAACTTTTTTTTTCATTTTATAGCCATTGTTCAAAAACGGTGCTCACAATCAAGATTGATAGATAGAACATCGCATATGTGTATTTTCTCATGTTCTTTTTCATACATGTACAACCATAATGAAACATGGCTTATCTTAAATCTTTAAAAAAAAAACTACCACATATGTTCTTCTCCTTCTTACCATATCGGCAGCAGCACCATTGGAACGTGGTTGAACAATAGCTTCTGGTGGCATCCATTTGACAGGCCGACTCTCCGCCTCACCCAGCCAGTGATAGTCATCGGAGAATAAGTCTCGTGACAATGCACTGTCGGAAACTTTGACAATCAGCTTATCATCAACCCTGTTGTGTACAAATGACAATAACCAAACGGAAGAGATTAAAATAGTGAGCACTGAGCAGTGTGTCTTGACAAATCTTGTTGCAACCATATCCTTAGTTTTGTATTTTATGGTTAAGTCGGCAGAAAAGCTTTTGAGCCCAGAGAACACTACGGAACAAGGATTATAGCACCATACAGGTTTCTTCTTCTTCTTCTTCTTCATGCAAAGCCCATAAAAGTGTCAGCCGAAAACATCTCATACTTTTGATCATAACCAAACGATACACGCTCGTGTATACACGGATACTAAAATAACGATAAACTTTCATCAACCCGCACTTTCCAACAACTCACCCACTCTGCATAATATGATACTCACTCTCTCAAACTGATCTTAATGATTTTTTTTTGTTAAAAGAAAAGTGATACATGCACTTTGCCTGACAAACGGACGGATGACATTTCATCCCTGTCATTCCATTTATTTTCTACCTGTTTCGTGCACGTGCACACGTGCGGCATGAAATCAATACCGGAACCAAAGAGTTGAAGTTGAAACCTACTAAATGCATATTATCCTTCAATTTTTTTCCCTTCGTCAACTTCAAGCCACCCACTCAAGCAAACAAAACCAACTTGATTTCCTTCAAACTTTGATCTTGCAGATCAAACAGTGTTTTACTCTCTCTCTCTCTCTCTCTCTCACTCCATCCTAAAGTGATGTATAAATTTCTCGTTTTTCTCTTGAATGAAACTCTGATTTTCCAAGCAAATGAATAAAATTCTTGAGAAAAAGAAGAAAAAAACTTTTTGAGAGACAAATAACTGGAAAGTGAAGGAAAGCAAAGGCCCGGATGTGAAATATATATACCTTTAGAGTCTGACTGAGCCTGCTAATTCTAAGCACGCCACGCGACAATAATATTCTCTCCAGTATTGAACATTAGGCAAGGAAGGAGCTCAACCGTGAAAACTTAAATCCTAGTGGAAAAGCATGCAGTAGTGCAGCAGCAGTAGTCGCTCGTGCTTGCGTTTATTTAGTTTTATGAAAGTTATTAAGACAGAGAGAGAGAGAGAGACAGAGAGAGGAAAAACGTGATGTTAAAGTGGAAGGCAATATTATGCATGGGAATGGGAAATGATGATTCCTTTCTTTTACTCCTTTACTTCCTTGTTTCTCTTTGTCCTTGTCGTCTATTACTTAACTTTTTCTCTCTCCGCTTTCATCTCTACACGCGAGTTATATAAGGTTTGCAGTTGGCAGAGAAAGTGCCGGATTTTCTTTCTCGAGAGTGTTTCCTCCTCTCTGAGAAAGCCAAAAAGTCTTCATTTGTTTACGCTCCGGCATTTCCTTCTTGGAAAAGGGAATGGAATCCAGAGTTGCATTGCGACTCGGATCATCTGCGTGAGTTAATTCATTTGTGTATTTGTGTATATTTTTTTTACTCTCCCATCCCTTTCCCTCTCTATATCACTCTTCCAAAAGAGTCAAGACAGTTTTGGAGGAAAACAGTGTGCAATAATAATTTTTCTCTCTGTGGTGCACACACAACACACAGCCAACGCAACTGCGGACGTTTTACTATTATGCCCGCGTGAGCATAATAGAGATAGTTTTTCCTTGTCATCATCATCAACTCCAGCAGGAAACGCAAGTTGCATTTCATCTCGGTCGCTTTACCAAGAAAAAAAAAACTGCACTTCCCTCATGTTCCATTCCCTTGTAAACATGCACACGGACTTGGGATCCGGGACTCGTGGTTTGCGTGGTGAAAGTGAAAGCGAGGCTCAAGCAAGCAAGAAAGAGAAAAAAACAAAAGAAAGCAAGAAAGGAGAAGAAAAGTCAAGAAGATGATGATGTCCTGCTGTTGATGGTGGTGGTGGTACTGGCGAAACGAACTGGTGTTATTACCGCACTTCTTCTGTTGGTTGGCGTGCGTGAGGTTTCTTTCAATAGTGGAGGAAACTGACGGTTAAAGACTGAGATGATGAATACGGTGGAGTCGGTCGTTGTACTTAGGACTCAGGAGAAAAAAAATGATTTTTTTTGTCTTTCTTCTCCCAGGATTTTTCCTCGTACACACTAAAGCCGTATAGTAAACTATATCTCAACAAGACATCGCGGGAGACAGAGGAGGTCTAAAGGTAAAATGGGGAAAAAAGATTTTTTTTTGTGGTGGAGGGTTCTCTCTGGATGGATATATATGCATGATAGGGCATTGTTAGTGAATGATGTGTCACGAAATGATGGTAATAGAACTTAAGCTCAGACCCTCTCTCCCTCCAAAAATGGGAATAACAGAAAAGACGTTTTTCCCTGTAAAGTTGGAAGTTTATGAAGTGAACTTGGACTGATTCCCGTATTATTCTACACTTTTCTCTCTTCTCCACAAGAAGACAACAACGGTAAATAAGGAACGAATTTTTTTTTCGGGGTGAAACCTTGAATTTGTAAAGAGTTTGTAGGTAAACATGAACTACGGGTGTGGAACTACTCTCATAAAAAAAGTCTGGAGACAGGGTTCTCAGCATGAGACCAACCGATTCTCCAACAGATTCTGTGGTAAAAAAACCAAACCAGCAGAATCGTCGTCGTCGTCTTCATCATCATCATCATCTTGGACGACGAAGCTTGCACTTTTCCCATTTACTTTTGCGGGCGTTATGGGCACAAGCCTGGAATCATCATCATCAGGAGGATCCTGCTGTTGTGCAGGTTGGCAGGGACGATGTGGTGCACCAACCACCTCCACCAGCAGCAGCAAGTTTTTCTTCTTTTTGCGTTACGGCTTTATTTAGCAAGGAAGAAGGGAAGGAGTGAAGAGAGGGGAAAACAGTTTTGTAAAGATTTGTTGAAATAAGATGAAGGTTAAATCCCTGGACTACCATGCATTACATTAGTTTTGCTGTGTAGTAGTAGGAGCAAAAGAGAGCATTATGTACTTACACACAGTTACGAGCAGCTACATCTCGATGAAACACATTTTGTCGGTGGAGGAAAGCAATCCCACCCGCAATTTGGATAGCCATATGAACTATTTCTTGGGTTGTAATTGGCCTGCCAGGACCAGACCGACAGCGTTGAAGGAACCTGCAATAAATGACAAAAAAATATATTCCATAGGGTCATATCTTACAAAAAGCTTCACAACTTTTCACACACGAAAGCAAAGGATGGCGGAGGAACAGAAGGCGTCACGCCGAGTCTTTAAGATCCTCGCCTCCCTGCCTTCTTTTACACGGACAAATATGAGACTTGAAAGTCATTTCATCCAGTAGCTTCCCCGTTTCTCCCCTTTCACATTAAAACAGGGGAAAATTAAGACAGGATATTTTTTGACGGAGTTAAAAGATTGAAACATTTCACTCACAAAAACTAAACTCTGACTCTGAGAGAGAGTGTGTGTGTGTTACAGAGACTCATTGAAAATTCTCCCCATTCCGAAAGAATTTCAAATGAAATCGTGTATAACTCGTGTAACGAAAGGATGGGATGATGAGGAGTGAAACATGCATGAAAACCTGCACTCCGTCTAATAACCCTTTTTTTTATCGCATTCTGCACTGGGGCCACTGCAGCTTGTAATAATATTAGCATAATGGTACACATGGCATGCTGATTGCTGCTGCTTCTGGTGGTGGTGGTGGTGGGTCTCGTCTCGAACTTCACCACCGACCGAAACCAAACCACCACCATATATACGTACGTACTATGTATATCTAGCAAGCAATATGCATTCATTTATTGACGTCTGTTATTCAACTCTGTTCTTCTCTCTCTCTCTCTCTCTACAATTTGTTTCATTACATTAACAAGGAGGATCTTGTCGAGTGGAAAGAGATGATGAACAATTTATATATATGAAATCCGTCCTTGTCCTCTTCTATCGCTCTTCCTCTCCAACAATATTTTCTAACATGCCCCAGTTCACTGCTGAAATCCCGTGGTATATGGAATTCCGCCAGACTCGTTCACCGTTTTTTAAAGCTGTTATATATATGAAATCCGTCCTTGTCCTCTTCTATCGCTCTTCCTCTCCAACAATATTTTCTAACATGCCCCAGTTCACTGCTGAAATCCTACAAGGAAAAACAGGAAAAGGGTTAACAACAACTTAACCCGCAGTGTATGCAAGGGAGCGAGAGAAAAAACTCCCTTCCTCCTCTGTCCTCATCCACTACTCTCTAGCTAGTTATACCTAAAACCGTTTTTCATCAAAAATATGGTTATAATATCTGCATTATTTCTCCATCTGCTTCCTCCTCTGGTGGAAAATTTCACAAATAAATGATTGATTTCGTATGGAGATAACAAAAAACTTCAACTCGAGTGTTTGCTCTTGCTCTCGGTCTCGATAAACGAATATTATGCTTATGCATCTTGCGAGCGCTTTTATAACAATCCCAATAAACAAACTTCAATTCAAAATAATGGTATACTTTAATCTAATACATTTCTCTTCCGAGGTATAATCTCCCCTTTAAAAACACATTTTAAAAATTTGCTGGGGCTTCCTGTGGGCGTACAACCCTTTTTATGAGGAAATACCAACTTTTTTTAATGTCCTCATTTAGGAATGCATATTATGAAAATATGGATTCATTCATTCATGGAACCACACACATATTATCCTTCCGCTGGTCTGTTGACGGAGACTGATTGCATGCCTAAAACAACTGATTGTGTTGTGAGTTGCGAGAATAAAAATTAGCTTTTTCCCTAGTATTTCTTTTAAAAACATGAGCTTCCATACATAAAGTGGCAACTGAGAAAGATTTTAAAAAGAGAGAGAGAAAAAACAAGCTCTTATCATTTCCAGCATGGAATTAAAAATGTGCAGTTGCTGGTTCCACTGGTTGACGTTATGGCTGATTGTGAGTAGAGCTCTCTCTGATACACGATGCACTTTTTCCCAAGTTATGCTCACTTTTTTGTTTGTTTATGAATTTCGATAAAGAGATTCTGCGGGAATCTGACAATAATTATGGGTGAGCAGGGAGTCAGACAAAAGGAGAGAGAGAGACAGAGAGAGCTGCTCCTTGCATGAAATTTTCATTCATTCACTTCAACTCTGGTTCTGGCTCTCTGGCTGGTAATAATAATGTTGTTTGCATCAGTTTATGCACTCTCTTGTCTTTTTTTACAGAGAAACTTGTAATATTGTCTACAAGGACGACAACGACGTGTGTGTGTACGTTCTGACTTTCTGTGCGTGAACACACAGGCACACACTCGTTTTCTGCGACTGAAACATCCACTTAAAACCAGACAAGTTTAAGTGAACAATAAGCAAAGTGCAAGTTGAGGGGACGTTATTTTTTCGTTGCGTTCCCCGTCTTCTGGCTCCCTAAATGATCCATAACAATATGAAAATGTGAATTTAACATGATGTACTCTCTCAACAGTCAACAGTCATACCAGCACCACTTACTTCCTTGCGCACTTCCTCACTTTTTTGTTACTTTTAACACTTTTACAACACACTCGTACAGGAGGAGAAGAGAAGAGAGACTATACCGCTCCAGTTGCTGCTACTTGTTTGAATTAACATGTCATATGAAATAATGTTATCCTCTCAAAAAAAAGTCCCCTTTCCCTCTCTCTCTCTCCACCGCTCTGTCTGGTTGCTCTTGTTATCATTATCATTATTATTATTATTATTATGCATTATCCTTATTATTTTTATTGGACAGTATGTATATGCTCTCTCAGTTTTTCTTTTGTGTAGTAAGTGTATTCGTCTTGCCTTTTCAAATTGCGGAACCCATCATCAGGATAGATGAGGAATGGTGGGACACGCTCTTCAGCTGCCACCCCAATGACAGTATACACGTGTTTGTGGACCATACCCACCAACGCAAGTCCCTCATGGAGTAACAATGCCATTTGCACTGGTGACGAATGATCTGTAAAAAGAAGAGAAAAAAAAGGATAATAATCATAATAACACGAAAACAAGACAATATGATGAGGATGAGGAGGTTGGTGAATCACCAACTCATTTCTCTTTTTTTGGTTGATTGAATTTTTCAATTTGACGCGAGACAACAAGTTGTGTACAAAAAGGTTGACACAATGACAACTCTTTTTTTGCACAGACTTATGTCTCGGCAGCAGTTGGGGGAGCGTTAAAGAAAAAAAATAAAAGGAAAAAACTTTCTGTTGACTAATTGTCAACCGGCGAACAAAACAAGGCACACAGGTAAATAAGATACAGACAGAGGAGAGCAGAGCAGAGTAGGCCAAGTAGGGAAAAAGTTTTTAAAAAAATTAGACACACTTCATAAAAGATAATTGGCAGAGCAATAAATCCTTGGAGGGACATGTACTGCGAAGCCTATCTACTGTGCGAGAATTATAGAGGTTTTGGAAGAAGAAGCCCATAATATAAAATGGTACAGAACAAACAGGAGAATGGAGTTACGGGAAAAGCTGGAACATAAGCGGATTAGGAAAGGGCAACGAAAGTAATAGTTTTTATAGTTATTGTGCGACAACAATTTCAGCCTGTTTTAGCACCGTCTCTCTCTCTCTCTCTCTCTCTCTCTCTACCATCCTAAACAACACCTCGCCAACGCCAAGGAACGATGATGATGGCACATGGGATTTAAGGGAAACTTACTTGGGGCAAAAATGACTTGAAGAAAATTAAATGTTTTAGGAAGATTTTGTCCTTTAAAGCGAGAGAGAGAGAGAAGGAAATCGTAAAAGTGCGCGACAACATAGTTTTTCTCCTACTTTTGTTTTTACAACTTTTGGTCGTGTCGTACTTTTTACTACTGTTTCATGTATGTCACCTAAAGAACGGCTGATGGTTTGACGGTTGGTGATCACCACCAGCAAAGCAAGCAGTTGAGTTGGATGGACGACATGGCACTCCGCATTTCCTTGTTAGACACACGCAAGGTATGTTGTAGTATGTATGTACTACTACGTCGTGTCGCGTCGCTTCCCTAATTGTTGTAATGAGTTGTAGCGGGGATTTCTTTTTAGTTAGCCGAGTGTGAGCATTATTATTTTCCAGTCTCGTAAAAAAGGGAGAAAAAACTGGGATAGTCAGTTAGGATGGGGTTTTCGGACGTTTTCATGTCATTATTTTGATTTTTACGAGATTGTAAAGCGAGGAAATAAAGCGGCTTAAGGAAATGCTAACAAAGCTCAGATGGTGTTGTTTTTGAAAAAAAAACGGAAAAGAAAACTGTTGGGAAAATAAGTAAGAAGAAGCCGGCTAGGCAAGTTTAACTTGGTTCAGAAGAGACAGCAGAGTAGACTTACCGATGACAGTTTTCACGACAACTTTTTCCTCCGAGCCATCCCTTTCGAGAACGGTCCCTTTGTAAACTTTGGCAAATGTCCCTTCCATGATGATACTTTGAAGTCGAACTTTGCACCTGCAATCAATTAATATTAAATATTTTATGAATATATATTGTCAAGGTCGAGCAAAAAATGATGTGACCCCATCATATTTTTAAAATAAAACCAGCAATATAGAACGTAGAAAAGATTCTTAAAATGTCTGCTACTTGGTTGTTATAATGTTGCCACAAACCTCTCAATCGTCATTTCAGCCAATTTACAGGAATTAGAGTCAATTGTGGAGTTTGATATTTCCGTGTAGTGCGCGTTTGGCTGGAAGCTGGAGTAGGTGTAAGAGCCAGAGCCGAGACAAGGGGAGACGGATGAGTAGTGATGCGGTGATTCGGGTCGAACAAAAAGACTTCCTCCGGATGCCGAGGCCGTGCCAGTTCCTGAACTTAGGGATGTATCCTTACCCGTTCCACTTGTGTCCCTACAAAAAAACCAATCAACAACAGAAACTCAACTCAACTGACTGACAATCAATCACAAAAACCCAGTGATACGGAACCAGCAACAACTCCACAACAACTACAAAACTTTGTTTCTCATCCTCCACCCTCTCCAACTTCAACTAGAAGTACAAGGATGATGGGGGTGGGTAAACATGCTTGAAAAGGGTAAATAAGTAGTAACAACCGGGATGAATGAACTTGCTCTTGGAATTGCAGCAGCATTGGTTTTCATGGGAAAATGAACTTGGAGGCTGCATTTCCGACAAAAGTGTGGAGGGAATGGCTTATGCAACGCAATTGAAATTAAAATATATATGCAATTTCATCTGTGCCATGCATCTCGGCTGAACAATGTTTCAGTGTCACTTTATTCACGTCACCGCGGTGAGTTACTACTGTGTTATTCACATTTTAAATGCTAAAATTCACTGCGCCCAAGTCAACTGTTAAAGTGCGTAGTGCAACAACGCTATATATCCCTGCAAATTATCATCCGTCGTGACAGAACAATTACGCTAAACTGCGACGATTTACGCACTTACACGCGGACAAGAAAAATCCACGCTTAACGCTCGCTAGCCGTGCTGAAGCTGAGCCAGCGCCAGCACACATAGACACCAACAATGAAGCCATTCCCGGGATAATGGACTAAGCCAATTTTACTCTTTTTTCTCTATCCGAATTATTTCCTCCAACTCTCGTAATACTTGGCCACGCTGTGCTTTGATGATGATATTGTACGAAAATCCCATTTTCAGCATCCATTTCGCGTTTCTAGAAAATCCGTTGGGTCGCGTCGCAAGTATCACAACTTTGAAAGAGAGAGCCGGAATTATAGAAGGAAAGTGTCGAAAAGTAGGAACAAAGTGGCCGACATGGAGTGAGCGGCCAAAATGAGTACACAGCGAAAAAGAAATTACCATTGTTTTATTATCTCCATTATTTTTTGCTGTGCTGGGCAGCTAAGCTCTCCCTTGCTTGGCCGCCGCCGCCGCTTTTGAAGTAGTTAAGATTGCAATACATATTTTCATCATGACCATTATTATGACCAGCAACATTATTATACAAAAAAGGGCTGGTCATTCAACACAATTTATTTCTTATGGCTCTATCCATTCACTCATTAGCCAATTTTCTCTTTCTAATGCAGCAACCCAACCAACCAACTCGCTAAAAACTGTTCAGTGAAGTGAAGAGGAGAAAAAACACGCTGGCTTTTTACACACAAAATAAAAAGTTTTTTAGTCAGAGCGTCGTACGTTGGATGGGAGATAAAGCTTTCATGCTTCATTCTTCTGAAAATAGGATCTGGAAGCATATTTCTTTCCTCGCGAGCTCGCGATCAAGTTGATGAAATAACTTTGCCATGCCAGGTGAAATGAGGCGATACTTGAGAGAAAACTGTTTGGATAGGGAAACAAACTCCTTTCAGTCCTTTCCTTATAGCATAAGCATTCCATCCGCACAGCGCAATCTGGATGCAGTTGTGTTTTGTTGGGAACAATATCTATAAACTACTATGGTACAAAAAATACATTCCTTCCTCCACAACGACAACGACAACGTGCGTTTCCCATTCATCTCTCTTTCTCACTCAGAATAGCTCTTATATTTAATTCGGATTATTCTGCGTTACTTTGCTATTTTCATCAGCACCACCAGCAGCACCGCCTACTCAACTATTCACTCACTCAGAGTGGAGCACACAGTGTGCGGAAATCCATCTCTTTTTCCGGAATAATAGAGAGAGCGAGTTAGTAAAGGAATGAATCGTGAGAAGTGGCTAATGCCAGCATTGTGCATATTATTTCTTTTTCTCTCTTGTTCGCACGCTGCGTTGCATCTTTATCGTTACCAGCTGGCGGGGTTCAAGGTGAAGTCAAGTAGTCTCACTGCTGATTATGCGACTCTGCAACCGTGATTCATCTATATTATGGTCCCTAAGACTTTTGGTGGGAAGGTTGGAGTAGTGGAATGGAATGGAATGCCAAGAAGAGTGAGTGTGGAGAGTGACGAGCGAGTGAGTGGTGGTATTGGTGTATATACCTAATGCGATATGGTAGTATGGTATAAAAAAGTCGATAATGTAGATTTGCCATCTGTTACCCCATCAAAAGCTTAGAGAGAGAGAGAGAGAGAGTGTTTGATGGAAAGGAATAATATTGCAATGCTCAATGCACCACATCACCATTATTCACCCTGGTTCGCTCGCCAACAAGGCACCTCTTCTAATTCCCATATTCTCACTGTTCCCACTTGGCAGCCTCAGTATTGTTGCACCTTATAAAAACCACCAGCAGAATAGCTTATTCTTCTTCTCCTTCTTGTTGGCGTGAGTGGAGGATTTGGATTTTCTCCACAAGACAAATTGCGCCATTGAGTAAACGCATAATCCGTAAGATATGGGCAGAGATAATGCGAATAAAAAAAGTTTTATATATAGTTTTCTGCGGATTTGAGAGTGGCCTGCTGGAAGAGCATTATTATAGCTATGCTACATATGATATTATGAAACTTACACGTGTAGAAAGCCACGGGATTCTGCCGTGCGATTTCCTTTTCTGGCGCGGACATAAGCTGCAGCGAGGACCGCCAGAAGAATGACCATCAGCCCGAGTGTACATCCTCCAACAATGTAGATGATGGACGAGACATCCGGACCTTCCTCTTGAGCCGTGGAAATCATGACCACTTCGTCTGTCAGCCCGATCTTGGCATTTGGCCCGCCGTTTCTTGCAACGCCAACCGATCCAACACCGCCGCCACCACCAACACCAACACCACCTCCTCCTCCTTTATTCGGACGCGAGCTACTGCCAGCATTATTCTTATGATGGGTGGAATGGTGCTGGTTAGTCAACTGTGTGTGGCCTCCTCGATGATGACTACTTCCACT
>JAANSN010004219.1:0-15742 GCA_036850665.1 Dicranocentrus wangi | reverse complement strand
TTATACAGTTATATACGCTATGCTTATATACGTCGTTTGTCTAAATAGAATGTGATTATAATATTATTCCTTATGAAAATCCTCAAACCGACATTATGGCCTGTGTGCTGTGCACAGATACTCCTCCGCTCTTCCTTCCAAGGATTTTCCTGTATTATAGGGCTAAAACCGGATGGAGTATTTTTTTTTTCGTTTGAGGATTCCCCAGCTTGACTTTTTCCCTCATTATGCTCCACTTGAACGGGTGATTTACAATGTGGGGAATCACTCACACAGGTTCTGTCTCACAGATGAGTTACTTTCTTTCGTCGCCGCACGTCCCAAGTGTAAATTCTGCTTTGGTTGCTTTCTCTTTGAAATGTAATCACACAACATGATTTTTTTAGACGCTTGCTTGCACCTCGAAAGGGTGGCGCACGGTTGGATGGAGCTATGGGCTCCCTCTGATCCACTATGTATATCGTCTTGTGTGATCCCACACGTGGCATGCAAATGTAGGGTTACAAAAGGCGGGATGAAAGGTGATTAATTTTTGTAACGAAAATGTCTTTTTACATGTTCACAGGTGCGGAAGGATCAGGATGCTGGAGTGTATGCGTGCGTGGCTCACAACGCCTTTGGAGAAGTTACCAGTCGAAATGCCACGTTGGATGTTGCAAGTAAGTTACGGTTTTTCCTTCCATATACACGAAACAATTGCAAAAGTTGACGACCGGGGTACGGGTGGTGGGATTATGAATTGGAGTCATTCTTCAGCCTCCCTGACGTTTTTTACGGGTTAGATTATGGATTATTGAATGCAGGGGGTATTGCATGTCATCCCGACCTGCTTCCTTCATCCACTCCTCCAGTAATGTGGCAAATGTATGATGTTGTACGCATCTGTATCAAATTCAGTGGGCAACCCTTACACTTCATCATTCCCCAATGAAAGCGAAAACGAAACGTTGTGGAAGGGTTAAAATCATAAGAAACACAATCCTTCGTATGCGCCCGCCTCTGTCAAAAAACTATTAATCTTGATAATCATTCATTCATGTTCCTAAGTTCCGGAAGGACGGCCACATATTACAGAAATCGAGTAGCAGAGTAGCCTGCAGCTGACGCCTGGGAACGTGCACAATATGCATTTTCACTGCACTTTTGCAGAGGAACTTCTTGTAAAATCGAATTATATATGCTATTTAGTTCTCCGGATATTGCGCTGCAGTCGTTAAACATCTTGCATACTTGAATGATCTAATATTCGTATTTGATGGTGTTAGTGGTGGTGGTGGCTCAGACAGACGCCAACCGTCTCATCATCATCCTTTCGTGTAAAGAAATCAGTACCGTTCAGATTTTACTGACAAGATTTTCATTTCGTTGCCAAACCGTTTTGACTCGGAGATGGATTATCTGTCAGAAAATGTTGAAAATGACTTTTCTTCCGCACCCACCGCCAATACAATGTAACCTTATTCACACAGCAGACTGCACTTTAAATGCCGGTTAAAAAGATGGACAAACAAGCCGGTAAACGGTGTACATGTTGCAACTCGGGAGCTTAGCTGCTTTGGCGTTGGTAGCTCTTTGACTTGAGTAAACTGGAAGAAGGTAGACAAAAGACAGCTAGCAAACAGATCGATCAAGTGGAAAACACCAAAATTTTATATATTACATGAGTCCATGCATAACCATATTTCCCTTCTTAAACGCCCGCCTTGTTAGTCGCTTTTAGGTAGGAGTGTGGAACGTCACCGGTCCAGAGAGTAGTTTAGTGAGGGTGGAGGAAACTTTTTAAGATGAAAATTTTCAGAGTTGAAGTTGACGGATCTGCAATTAAGGAATGACTGATGGCATGTTTGTCAGAACGACTTTTGAGCATTACTTATGTTAAAAGTTACTTTTCACTTTGCACCACTCCGTGTAGCAGCACTCTCCCATGTAGCAAAAACCTAGTCGGGGAGAAACAGTTGAGCAGCAAGTTTTCCATATTTCGTGTCCCTTGCGTAGAACCACCACCTCTACATCCACTATACTCACTCATTTATTTCCATTCTTCCGGTTTGGCTAAAATTGTGAATTGTGACTCTAAAAAGTTGATATTGTGCACATGCATAAGATTATCAGTCATCCTGAAAGATCACACGTCTTGAACTTAATTGATTGTTCAAAGAGCGGCTATATACGCACGGCAAACTTTCTGTCATCACACCCTCCACCCAGCAAACAAAAGTTTCCATTGGGAGCTAACAAGTAAAATATTATGTTCTGGAGAAGGAAACAAAAACTTTTTGTTAGCTTCAATTCTCAAAATTACACAAACTTTCCCTCCATATACTTTACCTTTCCGGAGGATTTTGCACTTCCCACTTTGACCTTTCTCGGGGCTGCTGGTCGTGTCCGCAGGATAAAGTTATACATGTGCAATTAAATTGTTAGTGACTTGTCCAGGGAGAGAGTAACAGGCAGGAACACAATATTTATTTTAAGCCATCACTGATCAGAATCTCATATTTTACATTATTGTTTGTTTTCGTGACAGGGAATAACCACCAAGTGTGCACCTCTCAAAATGAAAAAAGGGATTTCTCATTCATGTGATTTGACTTTTGCTTAAAAAACTATGTGGCTCGACTGGCTTGCATGTAAAGTCTCGTTTGTTCAGCTGAAGAATTCAATATTTTTTTTGTATTGCAAAAATTCCCTCCCATTTTTAAAGAGTTCAGTGAAACCCAGCTATTTTTTCCACTCAGCAAATTTAATTTTAATCACGGCCCCCTACGACACGTTATATTTTATGTAGTCGTAACCACATGAATAAATATTGCCCCAAGACATGCATGGACATTCCGAGTACACCTGGAGTCGCTCCCTCCAGGTTATTCCGTTTAACTATGGACTCTTGACGTTTCTCTCAAGTATTTTTTAATCGAAACAAAATCCTTTTTTACAGGCTTGCATGTCCAGGGCTAACAGAGAAAAGGGGAGGGCACACATGTTATTATTTTTTGAAATGGAATGTGCCCAAGTGGTGCAAAATGTGCAGGGGTTGCATATTTGGCATTGTTTATTGTTGGGAGGTGGACAAGGAGCAATGAGCACAGTGTACAACAACATCCCAGTTTTCATTTGCTCCGGACGAAATCATAATAACAATGATTTAGCAAGCCGTTTTAATTACACAACCTTTCCAGCAACATTGTTCGTGTCATGTCAGAATCGTCGTGTATACTTAAGGAATGAACGTGTTTCTTGCTCCTGAAAAGAAAATCCCATATTGCATGCAACCCATACTCATACGCCATATCAGAACGAGATCCAGATCCCTGATGTTGCTTTTGGCACAAAAATGAGGCTAATCTCTATTCATACTTTTTCATTTTCGCGTATACCTTGTAAATAAAGTGGCCACTTTTCCATCATGATTGTAATAATAGGCATCCCACTTTTGGGCACGCTTTGCATACAAAGTGAGCCCAAACAAGATCATATTTTAAGCCTGTTCTCTCCACGGAAAGAATCTTATTTTTTATGCATGATCATGCAAAATAAAAGGAAATCTGCATGATCCCACTGGAACCCAGGCGAAAAGTAGGTAAAAAAAGTGAAAACTGTTACGAACTGGATAAGTGTATATATATATTAAGGGGGAATAATCTTGTTGGGCTCCCTGCGTTGCACATCTTCTTCTTCTTAATATGGAAACCCGGATATTTGATAAGAAAGGGCGCATATTCTGCGAAAGGATATAAGACTCTCAACGTCTTATGAGCTTAGGTTGTGCTTGTTGACAAAAAAATCCTTTCCAAGTGCGATAGAGTTAAAGTTGTTTGATGACTTTTTGGACTGTTGCTCCCGGGCAAATCCCTTTAAAAACTTCCAAATACGAAAACACGCAGCTTATGCTGTTTACATTAAGGAGCATGACACACTGGAAAAACTGGGTACGCCGCTCGCTGGTATTATTATTATTATGCTGCTACTACAACTCGTCATTCATTTTAGCGTTCGAAAAAAGAGGCAGCATGGAAAAGCAGGTTGGAGCTGGAGTGCGTATCTGGTGTGCAAATAAAAACGGAAAGTTTACAAGTTCACACAATACGAAAGCGTAGACATTGTTAACTACAAGAGATGGAACAAACTGATGCCATTTTTTATTGCAAATTCTCCTCTCTCCCCTTTTTACCGACCAGGCAAAAGTACATAGGTATATACTACGTATTTCCCACTTTTCATCTTGTTTATATAAAATAATATGTGCGTATTGTTATGTGTGCTAGTGCTATGCCCGCATTTTCCTCATTTTTCCTGGCGTGAGGCTGCTGACTTGGAGAAATATTATAGTTTGCATGTTTGAATGTAAAAAAAATAGTAAAGGTAAGCACCGACGGAGCGAGTGTTTATGAATTTATTTCATGGAACAGTTGCCAGCAGCCCCGGTTTCTTACGAATTTTTTTGTATGAAAATGTGTGAGAGCTTCGCTTTTGCTGTTTCTATTTGGTGCATGGCATGGAGGGAGGGAGACGACCTTTTCGCCTGGAAACTGTTTAAAGAGGGAAATAAAAGGGAAACCCACTTTTCCCCGTTCTCCCCCACGAAAGGGAACATAACCACATGCATTCATTGCTCTTCTTATTTATTCATTGGTTTTTTCCTTTGTCTTGATAAAAAAGGAAGTGAAACACGGCCACGATTTTCTTTTCAATGGACGCTCCTCTAGATTTTTGGAAAGAGAATGGGAAAATCCAAAATAGATATGGACTCGGCGAATTTGTTCAAATATGCCTTTGTTTTATGTATATATTTATCATCTGGCTTGCTCATGCCAACATTTGGAGGAATCCCAGTTTTACGGATTTCCCTGTTGGAGAGGTGTGTGTTGTCCTGCACGCACAGAGGTATTCTTCTGTTTGTTCTGACAAAAAGGGTTATCCCTTACAACAAACGAGCCAACGGATCCAGTCCAGACACGAATGCATATAGTTTAAAGTTGTGTGTCAATATGCACATATATGGGAAATGGAGGGGTTTCCGTGCTCACACCATTTCGCATGGGTGGAACAACAAACCACGTTGATGATCAGGGTTTGATGTGAGGGAAGGCCCACTTGGCGTTCCTTGTTCACAGTGAAAGCACCATTTGTTGGCACATTACACCAGTTGCCCGGGTCCTCGTGTGCACGGGATCTGATGGCAAGTAGATATATTTTCGATTGCTTCAGCACACTCCCTGTGTATACCAGTTTGGCAGTGGCTCTCGGACGAGATGAGAAATGTGCATGCAAAGAAAACTAATGGCAGGTAGTATGCAACTCTGGTCTGGTGTACCTAACTCCGTACCTGTGTGTACTGGTATGTATATTGTAGATTTGCACTATATAGGATTTCTCAAGACGAACGGAACTTGGAGGGATATGACAGGCGATAAACGCTTTGAGTGAAGAAGGCAATAAATCATTTCAGTTTCAGTCTGTTGCAAATAGAATGCGAAACGCTTGCTTATGGAAAAAACGAAATTGTTGGTAATAACAGGATCAAAGAATGGGCTAAACGTGGAATGGTTGCAAATGAAGCTTTAGTGTGGTTCTGCGGTCGTATATAGCAGACCTACAATTAGTGTTGAAGTGCTCAAGCGTTTCCAAAAGGTTTCCATTTAAAGAACTAGCAATTCAGTTTGCTATTGCTACAGCTTTTTTGGTTTAATCGAAATGCGTTTTAGAAGTGCTAATTTTTTTGCTAATTTCTCTGCAAAAATCCTAATTCTGTTTAGCTTTTGGCACAATAATACTGTCGTGGATGGATGTATTTAACCTACTTACTAAGATCTCGATCTCCAATATATATAATCAGCAGTCTACACGAAGGAAAATTATGCAATCGAGTTTATTATGAGTTGAACCAATAACAGTTAATGTTAAAATGTTGCGTTTCATTATGGCTGTACACGCGTATCCTCGTTTCAGTTTAATTTGAATGTCTACGAAATGTGTGGTTTCCGGTGGGTATATAATTAGGGTTTGCAAGTTCTGTGACGGAATTTGCTTTACTGACAAAAATAATTTGCGTTGAAAAAATATTGAAACGGAAGCCACAGCCAGAGCCATCCCTTTACATGTCAGTGAATGAGGATATGATATATGTTTTACTAGCAAAACCAAGAGGTTTATAGCGTTTTACACAGTGCTTCGAAAAGCACTGACGCAAGTGTGAATAAAAATTCTGATTTGATGACTTTTATGACCAAACGAATGCTGAGATTTCTTAAATTTTGACTAACAAACAAATTATTGAACCTGTTAAATATTAAATGAATACCCAGGTATGGACTGTTTGCAATGTTGATTGATCTGTTATGAGAATTTATTTACATTGACAGCTCATGATGACTGATGACACATAGAATATCTCTACGTACGTAATTTTAATACGAAAAATCTAGCCATTGACGCTTCCTACGGCCAAGTTTATTAACACAAATCTTTTGGCCGTTGCAATATTTGTAAAACTTGCAATCATCATTGGAACTGCATTCAATACGAAAAATCTAGCCATTGACGCTTCCTACGGCCAAGTTTATTAACACAAATCTTTTGGCCGTTGCAATATTTGTAAAACTTGCAATCATCATTGGAACTGCACTTCTCTTCGCTTTCCTCTGAGTCTCCGCCTCCAATCTTTATCTTGACCTTGGACTAGGACCAAATCGCAAATATGAAAGAGATGTTATACAAAATTCCATCAAGGGATATAATATAAGCTGTTCTACAATTTACCTTTTTCTTCTTCTTGAAAAGTCCTCGCGCAACTCGATAGTCTTGTTCGTCAGAATCTTGATCATCTTCGGCCGTGTCGTCGTCATCATCAGTAGACGACCCTTGGTCATCCTGCTCCTCTCCGGATTCCACTTCGTTGTCATTTGTTTGCTCGTACTCGTCACTGTCCAGCTCTCCTTTAGAGAACCCGACCGTGAATAACAACAGTACAACTGCACAAGTCACGCAAACCGCGACTTTCATTTTTAAAAGCTAAAAACGTAAAACTCCAAAAATCAAGTTAAATTAAATTATAGAGCAAATCCAAATCAATCTTGAGGGCTATTTGTTGTAACGAAACTAACTGACAAAAATATAGAAAATCCAGCCAGATAAATAGTCCTCGATAAATAGATTTTCGCCTATGATTTTCCCTATTGAGACCGAACGGCGGAAAGACAGTGGCTGGCTGGCTGGATGGACAAGGTTTCCAACCTTCCGTTGGTTATTGGTCTCAATTTTTCCTGTAGGCTTTCCATTTCTCGAATTCAATAATTTTATCTATACTATTTACACGACACATTTATGATGCGTCTCATGCGTGCGAAAATATGATGGTGCACAATAGATGTTTTGGATAATTTTTGTAAACATAAGGATTTGTCATGCTCCTTGAGCAGCAAGAGAAGCAAATACTCTCGTGTGCATTCAAACTTGTATGTACAAATTTTCTTTTTATTCAAGAAATGTGAGTTAGACAAAATGTAGCCAATGCCGTCTTGTTACTAATAATTAATTACAGTTCAGTTCACAATAGCCGTGACATGAGCAGCGGTAAAGGTGGTTGTGACGATTCCGGTTACAATCAGAATGATAGGAACATCGCTTTTCCTGTTTAAATTGAAATCAAACTAGTAAGTAACATGATAATAATACAATTTAATTAAGCATACGAACCCGTGACTCAAATATTCGTGCAACATGACTATACTGATACTGACTCTAGTGTGCCGTCCTAATCTAAAGGGAAGCGGGGTATTGTCCATCCCTTGGTCCTCCTCAAATACATACATTCTCCGTTTTCGTGAATTGCAGTGAGGTTGACCGAAACGGCTATGACAATGCTGGTGACATGAACAGAACTCCCTACTTCGATGACAGCCATTATGATCACTGCAGCGTCTCTTCGTTCTCTATTGTGATCACAAAGACTTTTAACAACTTGCAGTACAAAAATCGTGTAACGTTATAAACTCTGCTTGTGCTTACCTGAGAGGATAATACGTCTTCGCTGCTGCTTTCACTGTCTTCGTGGTGACCACCTTGTAATAAATCTAGAATACTAACTGCATTTGAAGCTGAATCCTCTAATTGTCCTTCCGCCCCAAACGGCTCAAATGACTGGGAATTGCCCTTTTCCGATAAAAGCAGAACGACTATCAGGGTCGACCCAAAACACAAGGCTTTTTTCGTTAGCTTCATTCTGAATTAGTAAACGATTGGGGGTAGCTCGCCGTTTGGGATTAAATTGTGAGTCGGTGGCTGAACTTCAGAGATGCTCATATATAGTAGCATTTTGGGAAGGCAAACAACAACTTGGAACGTTTAGGAAGGTTGTTGAGGATGTATGTTCAATGAAAAGGAGGAAGTGGTAACTCGGTCTTAGAAACACTTACGTTTTCATTGTTTTTGTCTACGTAATCACACGGAGACTCTAGTTTCAGGACCATAATTTAATTGAGTTGCCACAAAACAGCAAATGGAACTTGAAGGAAGGAGGAAGTTCTTTTTACAATTTAGCATATGTCTGACCTGAGTTAAACCTATCTTCCACAGGCTGTCATTAGGGAGTGTTAGTATAATTATAAATGATTTAATGATGCTAGTTATTGACCCATTTGTTTGTCGATAGCCATAGTTGGATGGAGAAGTACATTTTGACGAATGGTTCCCAATTTACGTTCCACGTAATAAATGCTGAAGTAGGAAAATCCGGGAAGTATATAATTATAAAGTTGAAATTGGCTATTAATTAGGAATGCACAACTATTTAAGAAAGTATTACAGCACTATGCTACCCAAATTAGAAAATGAGTGAGATAATGATAATGAGAAATATTGCCACCAACCCAAATTCTCTTGGTATTAAATGTGAAACGTGGAAAATTAGGCGGATATAATACGTTTTTAATACATTAGCCTGTCTACAAACAACCGGGGGATAATAAACATACAGCGACTGACAATGAGTGAACACAGGCAATAAATATTGTGGAGTATAAAAATATACATTAACAAATAAAAGTAGTAGAGATAATACGACTAAAGCAAAAGGGACTCGGGGTCGGCACAAATATGTAAAACATTTAATATTTCCCATATGTCCACCGACTTGATTGTACAACAACGCAACGTGACAAATGATTCGCGACGAAGACTACTTGCATTTTTTCCCGTTATTAAAGGTCGTGGCAAAATGAATGCTTCGTGCAATATCTTCCCTTTCTGCAGTCGCAGTCATCCCAGCATCGATGGGACAGTTTTAAGTCATAGTAGATCATAAATTCTTCTTCGCCATCTGCCTAAAATAAAACAATGACCAATCCGTCATTAGTTAACTGCGGGCATAATTGATCAAAGTTATCATTTTGGATTTGAACCGCTGATTGGAGTTAACGGGAAACCAGTGTGAGCTTACCGGTCTTTTGTCGCAAATTTCCCGTTTTGTACGCGTTAGCCTTAAAAGTCGATTGAAAATCCCGGAAGTTTCATTTGCGATACTAGGAAATCCCGCAGAAAGTTGATGGTCAGGAATAATAGAGTCGTCATTATCCGTCTTTGGTTGGGGTTGAGGGAACGATGAAATAATCGGTGATCCATAGCCAAAACAAGAAATGCACAAAACAAACAGAGTGCAGAAAAGCACGCTTTGAGTCAATGAAACACTTGTTGACTTCCTCATTGCTGCGATATGTTTTTTGCTGCTGCTGTCTTAAATTGAAGATGATCACAGAACACGAGCAATTTGCCAAATGCCAAAAAGTGTGGTGTGGAAAGTAGTACCCGAAAGATGAAAAACAACCAAAAAAAACTCAATCTTGCTCGTATTGTTTGAGTGAGTTGAGAATGGGTTTAGCCTCAAAAGGAAAATGATTTGATGGAGACCTTCAAGTCGGCTTTTATAAGTAATATCATCTCATCTCACGAGAGCAATCAACAACACAAGTTGAACAAATGTGGATTAATCCTGTCAAATGTCATGTTATGATTCATACAATCTCTTTCCTAGTACAGCATCATGTTTAACGTGTTCAATGAATCTTTAAAAAAATGATCATGTATAATAATATGGTATATACGCACGTTACTACATCTTATAACACGTATTACTACGTACATAAAAATTCATTCTTACAATTAGTTTCTCATCGTCTTGAACTTTTCTTGCTATCGCTTTACTGGAGATTCTCACAACTCGTTGAACTTAGGATATGTGTAATTGATAAACAATCGGGTTACGTACGTGTGCAATGTGGTGTGGTTGCCAAAGTTGAAGTATCTCCCTTCTCGATTCTCACTTGCCCTTTAGCCTTGTCAGATGACCTTTAGTAATCTGAGAAATATTTGTGTTTTGACGCATCTCCTTTTTACCAGTAATCTCGTGGTACCGCATCATATTATGCATTAATACAACCCCACGCCAACAGCACTCTTGGAAAGTGTAAAAGCAAGCAAGCAATTGCGATTTCTTATTGCTCCAATATATTACAACATTCTTTGAATTTGCGACTTACGTAAGTTTAATATTATGTCTATTTTGTTTGAGCATGAGCATAATTAGCATATGCGACTGAAATCATGTACACGTACTTACACATACGATGAGGTAATGATGAACGTGAAAAACAACGCTAGTCTTATACCCGCTCGTATTTAATTGATGATATCATTTCATATTATCAAATTCAGTCATGCAGAAGGCAGATTCGCACCGGATGTAGCAGGTTTTGTGAAACGCGAACGTAGCAGAAATTGGTAGCTCTTCCATCAAACATTCTGCTAATCATGTGGTCTTGAATGGTTCAGTGTAATACTAGTTCGTGATTTGCGAAGCGGCATGTAATTCTTAAATGATTAAAACAATAAAGCATCTCTGATAGTACGATGAAAAACAGCTTCAAAGTGGAATTGATGGCTAAAAACGACGCTTTGAATTCTTGACCATGCAAAATGAAAGTCAAACGAGTAAACAAAAGTATGGATATACACTTTATGTTCGACGTCTGTTTAATGTAACAACATGTTATGAGATTCTGACCTAAAATTGCATAATATTACATAAGAGTATAATTTGTAAGACCCTACAACTGGCTACTGGGCAAAATGATACCGTGGCTTCATCAATTTCATCCAATACTTTGTTTCCTTGCTGGTAGGACTTCATTGTTGTAGTTGTAGTCACTATCGTTGCTGTCGTTTTCTGAGTCGTTGGCGTCATATTCTTCTGAATCCTGGCCATCTCGTCTTTTGCGTCCCTGACAAAATCCAAAAGAACTGCAGTATCTTCCTTCAGTACATTGGCAATCGTTTACACATCGATGGCTTCTTTTCTCCTGAGAACAAAAGTAACAATTAACATGCCTTCTGTCATTTTTACAGCGAAAATATTGTAATCTTACTTGATGCAGACAAGCCCTTTTAACTCGAGAGAGCTTCCTCATGTTAGAATTTATTTCTGAGGTTTTCCAAGAATCAAGGATGACATCATTCGTGACTGCCGTTGCGATAGGTATATCAGGTTCATGGTCAGCAAGTGTCCTTGGAATAATATCAGTCGCACAGTTTCCGTTTTCCAGGTGCAAGACGTAAATAACTAGTCCTGGAAATACTATTCTAAATATGATTGCTAGGGTTGAATACTTCATCTTGGGATTCCCTGAGCTTGAGTCGTTTTAGAAGTGATTGCGTAACTGTAAGTGCCCACTACAAAATTCGAGACTTTTCCGTAAACTTCCCCACTTTGTATATATATAATGTCTGATTCGTGGGACTTTATTTTTGTCATTTCTTTTTACTAACGTGGAAGGATAATATTAGAAATTGAAACAAGCTCCTCATTTACACAAGTCATAATTTACATTTGATAAGGTAGCGTTCGTTGAGGTTTTCCGGTAAACTTCAATTAAAGGATAACCTGAGAGAATGTGAATGTATATTATTGCCAACATGCCAACTCATTATAGGTATGAATCCATCTAATCGGTATTTTACCAGCCGGAAATGTCATTTTTTTCAGATTTGTTCGTTGGCCCTTCAGTTGTTCGCATATACAAACATTATACTTTTAACATATTTCTACTTGTGGTTTTTTCTATTTTAATGAGAACATGGGGTTTTCATAGGTTTTCCTTGATCATTCTGTGAATATCTGACTGAGGCTAATTCGTTACTGGATTAATTAGCTCAATTAGGCACATATATCTTGTAGTCGAAGGTGTACAAGTTTGCCATATCATTAATTAATGAATATAATATGTCATGTAAATTGACAGCAAGCCCAAAGCCAATTAACCTTTAATAGAAAATTTGTTTATGTAGATAGCATCGTCAGAAAGGAGGCTCGCAATAAACAGCAAGAATGAACAAGCAGTAAATCTAGAAAGTTGACCTGCTTGACAAATAACAGACCAAAACGATAACCACTCTTCACAATTACTGACAAAATCAACTCTGACTGATATCTGGTAAACTTGGTCATTAAGCGTTCACTTGTTAGTTAGACGCAAATGCTTACGTAAAATCAGTAGCGAATAAAATCCCGTGATAAAGTCAATCTAGCTTGTTATGCCGTATGATGAATACGGGCACTGTGTCGCTGCTGCTGTGCTTTAGGTACGCAGAAGACAGACTGACGTAGTCACGTCATCGTCATATCTCCTCAGTCGAGCAAAACTCGGCATTTCCTTTTTCTGACCACTTTTGCATTTTCTGTTGTTCCAACAAACTGTTCTTGTGATAACACTTTACTGCCTCCGTTTCTGCTTCCGCACAAGTCTCCCTCTAGAAAATTTACAGAGTCGCAACTGCAGAAAAACCCCATATTCTTTTGGTGTACCAAAACGCTAGAGATATCCAGCTAGACACATATTGCTGCACCTAGAACACATAATACTTGTTGTGCATGCCCATTGTAATTTTAAGCTGGAGCTATGCTCCTGACAAACTGCAACTTGCGTAAAAACTCTTTTCCATGGAATACAAGAGGGAATAATCCACTTTTCTCTCTCAACTCAAGAGTTCATAAAAGAATGATGAACTATGTCATTAATTAGTTCCAAGCAGTTTGCTACCAGTTTGAACTAGTGGGGCACTCTCCACATTTCAAGTGAGCATATTTCACACAGCAAAAAGTCTCCAGCATTCCACTCATTCCAACTTCCAACCTATTTTCTCATTCAAAGCTTGCAACAACGGGATTGTAGCAATGTCGCCTATAGTTGTGCTTTTTCGAGTAGATTTGGTCAACAGCTCTTGAGAGAGCCATTTCCCAACTTTTCCAGTCTACCCGCACCCACCTTACAAAGTATATGAGCTCTTACGGCATCCTCCAAAACTCTAAACTCGCTCCTTGTCTAGCTCTCTCCTCAGCAAAACTCGGGAGAGAGTGGCGATTTATCAGAATGGCTGATTGTTACAGCTGCTGCTGCACTACACGCCTTTGTCCGGTCCTGTTATCCCATTACACCAGACTCGACCAGCAGCAGTAGTCCTCCGTGTATTTCATACTTCAAAGTGGCTGTCATTATGCTCATGTTCATACGTGTAAGATTTGCTACGAGCAGCTAAAAAATGTACGGTAGCCGGTCGACTTACAATCTCTTACAATTCTTACAATGGCCGGTTCTTACAATGCCATGAATCTCGCCTTCAAAAAATATGTAGTAATTTCCATTCGAATCGTGTCACTCCACCACTTAACACAACTACTCTTTTACCCGAGAAAACCGGAAAATGTATTGTGATAAAATGGCGATAGTTAGCAGTACAGTGTTGTAATTTAGCATGAATTTCCCTCCGACACATTTCCTCCAGGAATATTAATAGTTCAATAACGGGGCATAATGTGTGTGTAGTTGTACAAGAGCTAGAATTATTTTGACTGACCATTTGTCATTTTTTTGGAGCTGGCTGGTCACGAGTCACAATGACATTCCTTTCCCGTTCGTAAAAATAAACGTGTAATCATCCTGGGAAAATGGCATGTCTTTCTTGACACTTTATTTGCTTTCTTTTTAGCCACTACCAGTTTTTTGGTATATGATTTCTTTGGACTGAAATATAGAAATTATATATATATCTTTATGTCATGCAGTGAAGCTCATCGTACGGGTGTCGTAAGTACTAACCGCTCGTAAAAATTGAGATTATTAAAAGCCTTCTTTTGTCTAACTTCCTGTGTGGCTGTAGCAGGATCTTGCAGCAACTACTTAGTAAAAATAGAATTGCAACTTTGCGTAATTGTCTTTGGATAAACCCTGGCATGTATGAAAATATATGTACGTGAACATTATGGAAAACATGTCGAGAGGGAGCAAACTGCGTGTGCACTTTGTCATTGTCGGAGCAATAAGAAGACCTTAAGCTTTGGCGTGCATAACATGTGTTGACAATTTGTGGCTATAATTACTGCCCTACATTCAAAATGTCAGCTACTATTTATAATGTGCAAATAGTTGTAAACATAGGTTGGCAATGAGTGGGCTTGCGTTGATTTTGTTTTGCCCTTTTTACGACCAATTAAACCCAACTTGATGATGATTTTTGACATTGTTTACTGGCCAATAGCTACTAACTATATAACATCAACAGCCACACTTTCGTTTACAAACTTTTCTGACTTTTGAATATGGATTCCCATTCCCGTTCATCATTCATCACTATCATAAAAGCATTGCACAGCAGTTGGCACTTGATGAATTCCAGTAAAAGCCAGGCAGGACTATGGATTGGACTATATACTTCTCCATTTAATAATTTGAGCAACATTCTCAAAGACAACGTAGTTCCGTCTTCCCAAAATCAGCATAATTTTCTAATATCCGGAAGCAGAACACGAAGTCCACAACTCCAGTCCACAAAAATCATTGAAACTTGTTAAAGCCACAGTTAACAAAATTCTCATCAAGTGGATGAGCCTGGATGAACCACGGGACGTTGCTGGCATGCAAAATCAAGCCACAAAAACCTATATTGCAAGTGGCTTGTACTCTTTCGTCATGAATCCTTGTAGGAGATAGTAGCAGGCGGCCTATATGCAGATGCAGCGAAGACTGTTGTGAGAAGACGTGTTCTGATTGACAATTTGAAATTTGTATTTCACACTTGAGCTGGGAACAATATATACAACATCCCATGAACTAATGCCACTAACATTGGATTCTGCATGTTGTAATTGTTACACAACGAGTGTCTCTCGTTCTCAATCACTTTTCTGCTTTAATGTACGGGCAACATTTTTCATTGCAAGTGCTTCACTTCCCGTTTTCTCTGGAAGAAGTAAAGTTAATGAAAACTACCGTTGAGTGAAAATGCTGAGCTGAGCTGACAAGAGTTTATCGGTGAAACACATTTTACTCCTCTGCAACATTTTTTATTGTGGAAAGTAATATAACGAGATTGGCTCCACAAACAGTAGCAATATACCCTCTTTTTGATCTTTTGTCGACTTTTTTTTAATTTGCTACATTCATTGCAATCATTATTGTTTAGTTTGAATGACCCCAGTAATTTGAGTTTCCTCCTTGTGCTATAAACTTGAAAACTGTACATTTGAATTCAGTCAATATAACCAGAAAAATATATTGAACACAGCAAGGAGGAAATGGTGGTTTTTTACACGACACAAATTCAACTGGTTTTCGTTGGTCATAATTGAACTGTGTAGCTCATTCCGTTTTCTTAGCGCCTGTTTTTCCTCATCCCATTTCGGAAGCTAATAATGCTA
>JAANSN010004218.1:0-15745 GCA_036850665.1 Dicranocentrus wangi | reverse complement strand
TGAAATGTTTTTCGGTGAATCCTCAATGCGATATATAGTGTTCAAAAAAACAAACTTTCATTTCTGTTATATGCATTATTTTTCTTCGACTCTCGCGAGTATCGAACACAAAAAATAACAGTCTGCCACTTTTCTTCCATACCTAAACAAAATAGCAAAGTAAGAAGGGAACAAAAAAGTGAAACGAGTTGCAAAACAGGAGTAAAAAAAAACGGGGAAAAATACATTCACCCACCACGACTCCTTTTTTCCCCTTTCCGTCTTTTATAAACACATGTACTCGCAAACTTTTTTTTTAAGAATGAGAAAAAAATGGTCTTGGTGAAAACAGGGAAACCGGGTAGTAAAAAAAGACTTGAAGGAATTTTCACAACTCTTTCTCTTCTTCTCTTTTTTGGCATTAGATGCTCTCTTGCTTCGTCACTTGATCCTTTGATGAGATTTTTTTCTTGTGGGCTGAAGTAATAAAACCAACTGTGAAATAATAGCTCTTCTCTCCTCTCTCTCTCTCTCTCTCTTCCCCCTCGCACAAAACGCGCTCTCAAACCCTAATACCACTTCGGCTGAATTACTACCCAGGCTCACATCTTTATTTTTACATTATAGAATAAAAAGTGTAAACGAAGAAAACAGGGAGGCAAGGGGAAAAACTAACTTTTGAGAGTTATTTTTTTATAGGAACTCGAAAATATATATAATTTTCTGCCAAGTATGTCTCATTATGGTGGCTTTTTGTGAAAACTTCTTCTTTTTTTTTTACCAAGAATGTATTAATCTAAAGGATTCTGGTGATGTACGGCGGACAACCATCAAGTATGTAGTCCGTGACATATGAGCGTAGAACAAAATGCCTACATGACCAGAATTACAAATAATTTTTTGCTATCCTTGCCCATTTAGACATTTTAGAAGGGAAAGAAGCAAGTTTTCGCTAATAAGTACGTAGTCCGTGACATATGAGCGTAGAACAAAATGCCTACATGACCAGAATTACAAATAATTTTTTGCTATCCTTGCCCATTTAGACATTTTAGAAGGGAAAGAAGCAAGTTTTCGCTAATTAAATGTATAACAAGTAAGAAAAAATTGGGATGGGTGACCTACTGCCCTTTTCCAGCTCTGTGTGAAATATATAGAGTTTTCCAGCATTAAAACACATAAGTCAAGTGTGTGGTGGTTACTTTCCTACTTAAAAAATTTCTCATTTTTTGTCCTCTTAGTCTCCATCTTCATCTCATACTCGAGAATTTTTTTAATGTCTCAAGCCTTTTTGTAAATTGGGAAGGAGTAAACAAGCGGCGAGAGAAAGAAAGTAAGAAAAAAGTGCAAAGTTGAATTTCAACTGCAAACACAAGCCTATATAGCCTAGCCTAACGCTTTAACTTTGTGCTTAAAAAAGTCGCACTGAGGGAGGTTTGCGTCTCCATTTTAACTTGTTTGCTTGTTTGGCACGATATGGCTTGGAGTGAAAAAATGAATCGACATAAACCAAGTTGTACTGAATTGCGCCACACATCACAACAAACAAAATATACTACATTCATATTTTTTTTCTTTCTTTCTAGTAAACCTCTTCGGCAGAGGCTTCAAGATAAAAAAACGTGTTTTTTGGGGGGGAGGAGAAGAATAAGCTTTAGATATTTTTTTATTTCAAAAGTATGGCTCCTGCTCCTCTATATTCCTATTCTTGGGTAGATGGAAAAAACGGTGAGGGAAAATAAATTGCACTTTTTGCTCACATTTTTAGCCAAGCAACAAACTATAAAAGGTCGGGTGTCGGTTGGAAATAATAAATGTGCCGAGTTTCTCTTTTTCTTTTGGTTTCGCCTTCGCTTTCGCTGCTATCTACGTTGCTGGCATTTTTTTCGGTAACCGACCAACAATCCCTTTTTTCGATTCGCTTGCAAAAAAAAAAACCTGATCTGCTGGAGGTATTCATCCACCTCGCAGTCAGTCAGTCAGAATCAGTCTGTTCTGTTTCTCTTTAGCCCTTTTTATTTCGGTGGGGGAAAGGGAGGGAATGTCTGAGCAAGACAGGGTATCCCATAAAAAAACTCTGTATTCAAGAAACATTTAGTCTCCGCTACCTGCTCCCGTTCAACATTAATCAAAAAAATTACTCTTTATCCTTGGCTAAATCGCCGAGAATGGATACAATTGTATTATAGGACTGGTATGATCTGGACTGGAGAATCTAGAAAGGTGGCTAGTCCACTTGCCCACACTTATTTTCCCCCCGGCAAACAACACACGTCTTCCAGGGGAGTGGGCAAGCAGCAAAGTACACTCATCTAGAATTTCACTGATTGTGCTAATAGTCCATCCATTTCCCGTCATTTCACTTTTGTTGACAGCAGCTTGTACGACTTGTGTGTTCTACTTATGAGAGAGAGAGAGAGAGATTTTTTTTCCTTTCTTGCTTCTGCTAACAACCAGGAGGCTCGATCGAGGAGAGGAGGGGAAAGAAAAACAAGAAAAAGCAACGACGACTCGACTATTTGAGTTAGAGAAACCATATTGACATTTTTGTGTTTTCATTCACGGCGACGACGATTCATTGTTCAAACTAGACTAGGAATATATATGTTCCCAGCAGCACCGCAACTGCATCATCATCATCATCATACGGACACAAAATCATTATAACAAAATTCTCCTTTCTCTCTCTCTCTCTCTCTCTCCTCCCGCGACTCTATCACCATTTTTTACATGTGTTTAATATAAGATTGAATTGTAAGCCCAATTGTGCGCTACTGTCACTCCTGCGGATATTTCTGTTCTCTGGCCTAGTCCACCATCACCACCACCACCACCACCACCAGTCGTTACACTCTCTTCTTCTTCTTTTTTTATGCATAATCTCCTCTTTGTCGGACGGAGCGTGAGTTGGAGGAAAATGTAAATGCAAACATATGTAGTGTTTTTCACCATTTGCCCTTTCTCAGTGGATGATTTGTAGTTTGGCCACTCTGCTTACATTTCCTTGTCAAAGGATAAAGGGAGGAGGACAGAGCGACAGCTGTTATTCTCATGTACTTATTCCACATAGGCAGAGGCGGTAAGGGGGGAAGAGAGGGTCCCGAAAAAACCGAAATGGAATGGAAGAGAAAGAGGGAAACAGAGGGAGAGAGAGAGAGAGAGTACATTTGCCATTCTGGCTTTCACCTTGAACACCACACACGACAAAAGGAGAAAGTTATAGTGCCTGGGATGGGATACCGTTACAAAAAATTGTATAAAGCTCCTAAGACCCATTTTTTTCTCGGGGATTCATGAGGTGGTGGTGGTGGTGGCGGCGGTGGTGGTGATGTTGTATTTTGATAAGGCTTTTCCTTTTCATTCCTAATTTTACACATTGATTCATATCCCATCGTCGAACACGGAGCCCACGCTTGACATACCTCAATATACGTACGTATAGCCTTTTGTAATAAGATATTAAATCAAAAGGGAAAAGGACAAGCCACAAAAGAACCTGAACAGGTATAGAAATGTAGGTATATGTGTATTTATAGAGGTTTCAACATGAATAGAAAATAGCCATGTGTTAAGTTGCCAGACAGAGCAAAAGAGTTTTTTTTCTTCGTCGAGCCCACCTGTAAATTGGTTTTTTTGCTTACATACCTTTTCCCCCTGGATTACCTACTCAAGCCAGGACAGGAGGACTACTACTACCTTTGAGTGTTATTATTGAATTGGTTTTGGTAAATCTCATTTTCTCATGGAGTGCGAGCCCATTTGATACCTGGTACGAACATTGATTTTAGCCAGATTTTCGCCACGTGGTTTTGGCAAATCTCATTTTCTCATGGAGTGCGAGCCCATTTGATACCTGGTACGAACATTGATTTTAGCCAGATTTTCGCCACGCATCTGTCCGTCATCATAGGTGCAACTGGGATTATACAATAGCAATATGATCGTGGCACTCTGGAAATATCTCGGATTTACATTCAGTTGATTTTCTCGTCGTGTTTACTTTGAAACGGGAAACCTTTTTAGGTTTATACAGAACGAATAATACTAGATATCTAAAGACACACCTTTGTATTTATAAGTCTTTCGCGAGAGGTAAAAAAAATCCCAACGTAATCAAGTTTTTTTTTACCTTTAAATAGTATCCCCTTTATAACACTTTTGAAGGAAAATTGTTGGTCTTCTCCAACTCCTTATCATTCCCATCACAAATCCCCCCACAATTCCAAACTCATGCATATAAAGGAGTCAGTACCACCACCACCAACCAGTCAGAGCCAGCTCTCTGGCTCTCTCTCTCTTGTTCCAATTCCAACACATTTCCCAACCAGACGGGAACCGGAAAAGCGAGAAAGAGAGAGAGAGAGAGAGAAAAAAAATTTAAAAGGTCTTGTCATTACCATTCACGCCAAACTCCTTCCTCCACTGGCAACACTCATAAAGTAGATTAGTCGCCGTGCCCACATCCTGCTCCCCATGTGCTACAAACCGTCTCAGCCATAGGTCATCAGTCTTCACTCGTTCCAAATCATCTGGATGGAAGGCTAACAGGGGGAAAAGCAAGAAAAAAAAATATTTCAGTGCACTGTAGTGTATAAAACTCATGAGGTGGAAGGAAAAGTGAAAGAGCAAAGTTGTGTAAAGTAATGAAGGATCCTAGGTTGACAGAAAATGGTAGAATTATGCAGTGGCTTTCCTATATTACCGAGTTACCGTGTGTGTGTCTCCACTACTGCTGCGGCTTCGTTCGTTCGTGTACCAAACTTATTCTTTCTTTTTTTCTCTCGTGTCCCTTTGGACGTCCTATAACATGAGGAAACGATGATGAAACTGCCGTAGCAGTTCTCTCTCTAGGTACAACAACCACCACTACGACTACTAATATTACCTAAAAGTTGCCAGTTACGACGAGGGTTTACAAAGCTGGAAAGAAAAAAAGTTGCGATAAGGAGAAACGAGGGAAAAAACGCGAACTTTTTTTTAGATAATGCAAACTGTGCTGAGTGACAACTAATGGGTCATAAAAATTTGCTTTGTGAGTTTTATACACGGATACACACACACACCTTGTGCCTGCCTACCTACCTCCCATTATTTAGTATTCAGCTGGAGCAGCCTGTGGCGACATTTTCTTTTCTTTTTTTCTCCCAAAAATATATATATAGATACATACCTAGGTGGGATTGTGTGGAGGATAGTAGGATAGGAGGATGCAGGAGGAGGAAAGCAGAAAAATGTGGGTCAGTGGGAATGATGAGAATGGATAGAATGGTGGGACTTTGCCCATATTCATTAATTAGGGGAATGACATGAATGATAAGTAAATATTAGGTAGATTTCGGAGTGCATATATAGGCGGCCGTGTGGTGCTGGTGGTGTCCGCCTCCATGCAGATCCGGGTTTGTTTCGTGTCGTAAAAAAGGAGACTCGAGCCATTACGAACGTCTCCAATGTGTAATAATGGGATATGAGAGGGAGCAGAGTTTTTGGGATAACGGGAATAATGGTTGTGCGTGGAGCTCGTTTAAAAAGTTTTGAAAATTACTCTTAAAATTTAATGGGCATGGTTAACACGGGGAAGAGGCGCCAGTTTTCTAGAGAGTTCATCAGGGAAATCTTGGGAATTTTTTTTCAGATCTCATCTTGGCATCCTTTTTTTAAAAAAATAATTCTCTACATTTTAAAAGACTTACCTGGATTACTCGCTTTGACCCTGTCAAAAAATCCGTCCCGAAGTTGCACCAGTTGTTCCGAGGTCACTCTGTTGATGTCCTCCATGTCTTGGAATTGTCTCGTCTCCAATCTCAAATCCTCAGCTCTTTAATGGCAAGCCACAGAGTGACGCTAATGATATGTTTCTCTGCTAATGTAGCAAAAATATGCTGCTGCTGTAACACTGAACAAAAAGTTTTTTTTCCTTCGAAACGTTGTTGAACGTGAGAACGAGTGTGTCTCCAACCCCACAACAGAATTTCAGAGTGGTTACTCCTGCTCTCGCTCGTCAGCTTGCCGAAGTTTCACCAACTTTTTCTCCAGAGCAGCCCAGCAGTCATTTGCCGAACTACTTTCTCCACCGACCACTTTTTCCCGACGACTTTTCCTCTTGGAGTTCACTAGTGTCTCGCTCGCCTCCCAACTGTAACGACTTCACCACAACAGCTTACTCCACAGCCAGGCCAGTGTCAGCTGAATCTCATGAGAAAGTGATAAGGAAGAAGAATAGGTGGAAAAGAAGAAAAGAAAAAAAAGGAAAAAAGTGTTCTCTACACTTTATGGTGTACAACTATTTTCAAGTAATTTGTATCCAGGGGTGGTGGTATGTGGGGAGCAGCAGCACCATGTGTGTAGTTTATATTTCCGAAAGCACCACCTCCTCCACACTATATATTGGAACTTGGAACGTAGGTGTGTATATAAAGTCTCTTGACAAAACAATAACAAAGTGAAGCTCCTCTTTAAGCTCTATCCTCTAGCGCACACACATACACACACCCAGTCTGGGAAAAGTTTTTAGAATGGTCTCACCCCCCAGAAAAAAATAGAAATCTCCTGTTCTGTTGTTTTCAGACACAAAACAAAAAAAAACTCCTTTGTAAACTTTTGTTCACTTTTTGCTACGTTTGAAAAAGGTATATATATTCCGGTGGTGACGATGTTTTAGTAATTACTTGAGCCGGCTTCCAGGCTTGTGCCAGAGAGAGAGTGGTCTTTTCTTGTACAGCTAGCTAGAAGGTTATATTTTTTTCTTTTAAAGAAATGTTTCCCCTTCCCTTTCTCACGCACAGTTTTACTTGAAATTAACTGGAAGAAAATTACTTTGAACACGCTGGCAGTTTATATATATATACAAGTATTTTGAAAATGGGTGGAAGAGTTAGAGTTTTGCTATTTGGCGACGGCGGCAGTGACGGTGGCACTTGAAGAAGCAACAGAACCAGCTGCACACTCCAATTGTGGCATCTGTTATATACAAACGAGAGGAGTAATGCATAGGTTAAAACAGTAGCAGTTGGGAAATTTTCGGAGATATAGACAACGGAGGAGGAGAAGAGAGAGAAGTCGACTTTCTACGTGATTATAGTATTCTCAAGTGTCTTGCTATATAAGGATGACGATCAATACGGGACGGGAGAGAGTGTGCTGGAATATAAAGTGGTTATAAATGGTGGGAAAGGCGGATGGACGTGCCCACATACCAGAATTGCCGACGGGAGAGAGGTACCGGGTAGATAGATAGATAGATACTCTATGTGCGAGGTACTATCTGGAGATTTGGTGGGGGTCACCAACAAAATATCATCTTTGTTTTGCGTGCACTCTACCTGATTTCCATGTTCGGAATGGATTATGGTTTTGTGGGCCTAATAATTATTACTGAATAATGTTAACACTGAAAATGCACCAGTATGAAAACGTTGCGTGTGAAATGCCTAAATTTAAAAAAATATTATTTTCAGGATATACCTTACAAGTTATGGGTTCCAACGAGTAGAGGATGTTCTTCGGAGAGAACTTTGTTAGAGACCCGATGCGATGTACAGAATGCCAAAATGTCTCGACTCAGCACCTTTTCAGTTTATACTAGTCAGCTAAACGAATCATGTCTGACTGAATGCACAGAGATTTTTTTGGAAGAAAATCTGATTGATGCTGCGCAACTAACAATCGGCATCATCACCGGAGATGCTGCAGAGATTATATTTCTATTAGACCCATACATATATGCGATGTATGTGTTGTTGAGTGTGTATATGTCGGTATGCTATAAGATTAAGGAGGTTAAGGAAGGACGTCATCATATCTCCGTAACTTTGTTGACTCTAATGCCATTTGTCCACAAATATATATACAGTATAAAGGGGAAGGAACATAATGTTGACACAACATATCATATATATAAAATGTTTGTATTGATGATTACAAAAATGTAAAGGGGAACCCTGAGCTGGATAAAGTATATATGATGTCGTGTATTAAAAGAAGAATATCACGGTCTCCGTGTGCACACGAACCAGAGTCATGTTCCACCTTATGACACAAAGGAACCGGAAGAACCGGAGGAGATAACAAGAAATCTGATCCTTTTGCTCTGGACGATGAAAAGGAATGATGATGATACGCTAGAGACTGGAGGAGCAGATTTGGACAAGTAAAGGAAACTCATATATTTATAAGGCTGCCATTTCAAGTTTTGCACGCACCAAGACACACTTTTGATTAAGTTAGTGACACTAATGGAGAGTCAATTTAATCCGTCAAAACTACCAACTACCCCTTCTCATGCAACATACTCAAGAAGCCCCAACTGAACACCCGTCGGCAACTTGCTGTAGAGCTTTGCTGATTTAAACACAATATGGGGGAAATGTGTAGAGAGCAAACGGAATGAACTATTTTAGAATTAAGAAAAATAATAATATTGAACTTACGGAAGGTGACGAATTTTGCGAGAAATCGTATGCGGCTATATGACACGACTGAATCTCAGTTGGCGAATATACATTAGAGTCAATCGGCAAAAAGTTGAATGATTAAGCTGGCCACAGTTTTAGGCGTTCAAAGAGCAATATATCCCACCACAGACTGGTGATCTGCTCCGGCTAAACTTCCTGCTGACGAAGCCAATATTTAAATTCCATATATGAATATCCTATGAGTAGTCAAATTGATATATAGTCGTGTAATATTTTACTTTATACACATTTATTTTACATTCCTCATATAATCCTTAACTCACACTTTACAATCACTCGTAACTACACTCTGCCATTGTATTTGAGAAAAATATATTATCTCGCTATAAAAACTAAAGTTATGGTTCCATCAATTCCTGCTCATAAAAATGCGTACCACATGATCATGTTGGGGCTATAATAATACATTAAACCGGCAACGTCTTTTCGTATAGCCGCAGTCCACAATTTACAAAATCCGAACACAAATTCCTTATTACTTCATCATGCACACTGTGGGAAACTATGCTGTGTAGTATTACATAAAAGTCATCCACTCACTCACATCTACCACAATTACAGGTAATAATAACACGACATGGATTCCGTGTTGCAAGCAAGTAGGAGTACAATAATTATAATCACGATGGTTGTATGCGTAATCAGACATTTCACATAACATATAACCCAGTACCAAAAAAACCTACAGTTCTACTCTACTTTTTGGAAACATGATCATGCCCTGCACGTATGAAATAATACGTACAGCTTTTAAAAATATCTTATCTTGAAAACCAATCCATTTACACGAATGACGCTAAAATATAAGATAACAATAACACACCACTTCCCATCATCCTTTGTGCAAACCCACACTCGTCCATTTTGGTCGAGATAAAAACGGAATTCTGATTTTTTTAAGTGGTGCGGGGTACAATGCAATGTCGTACAACATGCATACCTACATACTTTGCGTTTTACGACCCCTCTTACCTCTTGAACAATGAATTCTATTGATTTCGTAAAGCTCACTCACTATCAGATGATCTGGACGTGGATACATTGGTTTTTTTTCTCAAAGGGAACCCTGGAGCTGTGATTACATATGAAATATTATAGTTTAATGGTCAAAGTCATATTCTACATGACTCACTCCCGATCAGACCGTATAAACCGCAGTACCAAAATGCAAAGTACCAAAGTATCCACTCATTACATACCTAATTAGTATTGACAGCAACTCACCAAATTAACATTGAACATGACATATCTGTGAAATAAAAATTTGTGTAGTTATTCAAGGTTATTTAAACAAGTATTGATGGGGTTCGATTCGATAACATATTTTCGAGATATTGCTCGTCCAGTCAATTGACATGTTTCAAGTAGGGTGTTTAAGTTATTTCATGTTATTAATATCTCATGTGTACAGTGCATTAAATCGAAAGAAGCCTGTACGAAAAAGTATAAACATGAACTCGCTCGCTGGCAATTATTGTGCCACATTAAAAATTATAATTTTACACGAAAAGCCCAGTGTAATTATTTCATAGGCACGCTGCCGCTGACACAGTCTGCATGCCACACGTGGCAACACACTGCGGCAACTCATATACATATAAAGACCGGAAAGCGCAGCGAATTTCATGCACACTTAAAGATTCACGTTAATCCATTCTGAGACTTGATTCAGGATATTATTATTATTATATTTTGCAGTTTGTGGCCATTGTATAATGTTTCAACGAGATACAAACGGCGATGGTAGCTGAAGCAGCTTACGCATGCTCACTAACTACCCAGAGGTTAGCCAAAACATGTCCATTTTTTCACCATTTGTTGTATCATCCCAAGATCAGTGAGAAATCCAAAAGGAACAAAAAGACGTACAAACCATAGCTCACTCCCTCCAGCAAACTTCAACTTAAATGTAATCCAGTCTGGTTGTGCTCTCGACCGTAAATGAATTATTATCCCAGCTAAAAACTTTCTTCTCCCTTTCCCCAACATTTTTTTTTTCACAATTGCCAGTGAAAAGGAAAGATTTTCTACTATATATATATAGATATATATCAGCATGAACTGCGGGTACGCAGTGATTCAAACCAAAATGTCTTGAGCCGACAGGAGAAAAAGTGTACTTGAACATGCGCTGAATACGTTAAACAACACACACCACTCCATCATGCATGGCATGCACTTCCAGAGACCTCCAGATATCACGTACTTTCCAAATTTGTATGTATATAAAAATACTCTGGAGAAGAAAAAAAATCCGTGTAGATAATCTCCAACCCAGAAAAGAAACTCCTACATAGACTTGGACTCCATGTTTTCAACTACACTTTTATCTTCAAAATGACTTTAACGGGTAGAGAGAGAGAGAGAGTCGAAGTCGAAAAGGCATGCAATAGGCCTATGATCTTTTACTCCATCAAGTAGACATTTATTGTAACCCGTAACATGACCATGCAACCATGAAACAGGCTTCCAAAACGGTATTTCGTGGTTGAGACAACCCATCAACTTTCACGAACCTCTGATTGTTCCACACACACACACACACACACATTGTCCCAAAAATGTACATATACTTTTTCCAACAGTGAACGCAAATACCTATACTCCCTCCCAGTATTTATTAGTGCGTAAAACGAGGGTAAAATCTACTAAAAAATCTGACAAGACATAAACACACTTTGCTCGTATATAACATGGATCGGGAACGATTTTCCTTTTCCCTCCTATCAAAACAAAATGACATTTTTAGTATTCAGGTACAGACGCTGGGTAGGCTGGTAAAGTGTAATTTATGAAAGCTATAAAGTCGATTGTTCGACTTGAAAGAAAAAAAAGAATATACTTTTCGTTTTTCGTAAAATGTCATAAAAGCAAATTTTTGGAGACCTGGCACACCGACCGTGGTGGATGCATTAAAAGGCTTAGAAAAAACGGCAGTGTTGGAAAGTTGTGATAACGAAAGTTTTACGGTCTGCCGGATTCTATATAACATACGCCAGTTTTCACTAGATGGGATGCTATCGGCTTGTACCGACCCACGCAGCATTCCGGTGTCTCCATGTTCCACCACCACCCTCCGGAAACTCCGTAATCAATGCATAAAAATCCTTACGGTCATGTTTTGCAAAAGAAAGATGAAATCTCCATAAACTACAACGGGAATGTGAAATAACTGCGTGGAGAGTATTGCAAAATATTATGACATGGGCTCGGGACTTATAATCAGGAACAAATATTATAAACCCATGTTTTCCCAACCATTTTCTTGACGTGCAGTGCCCATTACAGGACAAAGATGAAAGGGAACTTATTACTTTGGAAAATGAATGCTAGGAGCTGTTCCACAAGCACAGTGTACACAACTACTGTAAACCCTGAGCACACAAAATGTTGTTGTTGTTGTTGTTGGAGCTTTATAATTTTGCAATCTGGACATTCATTCCCTCGTTTCTTGTCGTTTACACAGAAGGAAAGTGTCCTTTAGAGATCATAAATTAATATCAGAGCTTTCCCATCTAATTACGGTGACTTCAGGGTAGAGGGTAGCCAAGTTGTAAATAGTTGCTTCTTTTCAAGGGAACCGTTAGAGGAGAAAATTGCGGAGGTTAAAGTAATGCCGCCGGGGGATGAAAAAGCAAAAAAAAAAAAAAAATTATTTGAGTTGCTGGTGTGTGTCGTGAGTGTGTGCCTACCTTAATCAAGCACACAAAAGTTTTTACTAACATTTACCCAGTGTATCCTTGTGGTACAAAAGGGGATAGGAGGATGCAGCCTAGAGGGAAAGTTTGGTGCGTTTATACATCCGATATATGTATACTTAGTAGCTTACAGTGAAACATCCTTGACGTAAGCAGAAGCAGACTACCTCAGAGAGAGAGAGAAGTATGTGGTGGGTGATCCTTTCCTTTCCTCCCAAAAAAAGAAAAGTTTCATCCGTTTAGCTCTCCATCCTCCAGTCGAGAGTCCTAGTCGTGTTCCCTCCTTTAGCTCCGCGTCTGCTGTAGTAAGACTTTCCCTACTGCCTGTAGCCGTGACACAGATTCCAGGCCCACTTTTGGAAACGAACTCGACGTAAAAATTGATTGACCCAGATTCTGAATCGGAGAGAGCCGTGTACAATCCCAGAGAAAGTATGAATGTCAGAAGCACTCCCGTTCGATATTTTTATACGAAACCGAGTTGATGTTGAGTTGGCACTATCTTCGTTCGAGCTTTTTACAGTGAACATGAGTGTGTACACAGGGAAAATGTATCTAATTGCACGCAAATAAGGATGCTCGAAAAAAAATCTACTCTTTCGGCAGCAGGGCAGATTTACTGCTTGGCTCATCTCTTTCACTTTATAGGAAAACAACTTTTTGTCCATTTTACATGCAACTTGTGTATCTTTTCCAAATGAAATATGTTGTAAAAAAAGCAGAAAGTAAAAGCTGCATTTTTATATATAGACCAGGGATAAAAGGGGTCCGTATGGTTTATGTATTTTTCAACGTGGCCTTGGTTTTCACTCGACTGCTTCGGCTTGCGAAACTTCCTATATGTGTTTTCTGGTGAGGTTGGTTGGCGCTTTCTCACTATGCATTTTGTCACTAGTGAAGGAAGGGAAAGCGTTAAAGCTGGAAAAATGTCGGGATCATGTGTGGTATGGCATACGTGGGCATATATTTTCTGAAACAGAGAAACCCATTCTCCCTTTGTTTGGCATTTTAGTCTTCCTAAGCCCTTTCGCCTGTTGGCACCAACTTTTTCACTTTTCTCCGCGTTTCTGCACTTTTTAGTAGTTTTTTGTATCGGCAGTTTGTATTCTAGGAGTACACGTAGACTCACTTTTGTTTCTTTTAATTTTTTAATCACTAAAAAAAAAGATTTGACCTGTCCTGTTTACCTTCTTGGGAAGACTACAAAGAATAATTGGCTTTCGAAAGGATAAAATTAGAATTCGTTATAAAAAAATTTGAAATTATAGTTTCCTCCAGAGTTTTTGCATCTTGTAGTGACCATTGGATTTTGGAAATTGGTTGATTTTTATCGGAGAAATCAAATCAAAGGAAGACTGGCTTGATTTAAGGATACATGTGGATACTGTTTAGATATTGTACAGGTAAGTGTGAACTTTCATTCAAAGATTAATGTGCCTTTTCCTAATATTGTAATTGAAGGATGGAAACGTCGCAAATAAATTTTATTTTCTCGAAATGTATAAGGTAACAATGTAAAGTTTGAAGTAGTAAAGTCATGATGCATTAAAAGCCACTAAGTTCATTAACACTAGTTAAGAAAATCGATCAAAAATATTCCATACTAAAACATGACAGCTGTATACACTAAATTACTTTTCTGCATGCCACATTCCATCATAACCCCGCGTCGGAATTTTGCCATATTTCTAGTATACATTGTATTCCAAGAATACGTTCATACTTGAGAGACAAAGAATTGCAGAAATACTTGACTTCACTGTGTGTACGCATGGTTCACATTCTTACCCGTATTGATTTTTCCCTAGACATAGGCATATTTTTGGGATGACGATAGAGTTACAGCTACCATGTGTGTATAAATCATATTTTTACGGATTTATTTTTCTCCAGCTCGCTACATATATATGTGATATCTTTGTTTAGGTTTTAGGTTCGATACCATTACTAATCGATGAGCTACGAATAGCTTTTCCGTTAGAGCAGACATAGTGGGGTCTAGAGAGAGTGTAGCTTTCTCGTAGGTAGGCATAAAGGTTTAGGCAGCGTTTCTACTCAAGGTCAGAAGAAGCTTTTATTGACTCTGTTAGTTTTTTGCAAATCATTCTCCAAAAAACATTTTTCTGTAAGAAATAATGGTCGAGCATATATATTCAATTACTTTGTGTCGCTAACAAACACTGTGCTGTGTACATTTCCTACGAACCTAAAAAGGAAAACGCTAGTCGTCACAACACAGAGTCATTATTGCAGCAATACCTTTTTATAAGTCAGCCTTCATTAGCACACGGGATTTTGTAGATTGCCAGACAATTAGCAAGTCGGATCCTAGGGACAATAAAAAAAAAGTTTACGCTGATGCCAATTACAATATCAATAAACCGACATCGTCCACGTTGCATAAAGAGTCGTCCCGAAAGTCGGCTTACTTCGGTAGTCTCCCTATTTTCACTTGAGTTACAAAAACACGAGTCCCAGCAGTATCCCCATCCCCATATCCCCAACATCTCTCTTTGTAGCCATATATATAGCCTTTCCTTCCGCTCACAATTGCAACTCTCGACGACTCCAGAGAAGTTGACATAAAAGATAGAGACCTTTAGCACGCAATGAGTAGCACCCTGGGTTTGGTCAGGAATGGAATGAGAGTAAGTAACATTTTAATATTAGAGTTTCCCTTTTCATATTTTCCATTCCATTTCGCAAACTAGCAAAACTTTGTTCATAATTCTTCATCGCTCCTTCCGTACTCTAGCTCTCAAAAATCCATATTTTGCGAGAATGCTCATGCCAATGCCGTGCAGACAGGACGGGAAAAGGGTTTACACACAGCATTTTTAGACACAGACACAACACAAAAACGCATAGCTTCATAGTGTTCATATACTCACACTGCACTATATAGCTCCTGAAAATCGCTTAAGTACTTAAACTAGCTCGAAGCCATATATTTGCAATCATTGCAAAATTATATATGTGGAGCTATGGAATACCTCTATAAAAAAAGCTAAAAATGTACCTAGAAGAGGTGCACACGCATGCATAGCAAGAGGTTTTTTTGCGTCAATGTCTGCTAAACTGAGAAAAACGCAATGGAGTAATAGCAATATCAGCAATAGTAGCAATATCCAAAATATCCGTATACCTAAGGTCGCTCGCTCCATATATGCATCATCATGTGGCAAATGTACTTCATAGTCCGCACCGCATCTGTATTTCTCTCCTTTTTCCATACGATACTTTATACGGACGGATAATACGGACCAACAACGATACGGATGTCTTATATTTATGTATATACTCACGTCTCACGTACGTATTTTTGTCGACGAAATCTATCCACGTTCTCAGTAGTAAAAAGTAGGTATCCATCCCACCAGCACAGCAGGCCCAGCCAGTATTATGTTTTGTCGTGTAATATGTATGGCTGTTTTGGAAAGGGCATCATCATCTCACATCCAACTCCAACAACCCAACATCAGGTCCACCATGAGAATGAGATCCCGTTTTTAGAATCCAAGCATAAAATTCCTTCTCCTTCGTTCAGAAATCAGCTGCTCTCCAGATGCAGTTGAAAATGTAATATAATAAAAAAAA
>JAANSN010004217.1:0-15745 GCA_036850665.1 Dicranocentrus wangi | reverse complement strand
GATGACTGAAGAAGAGTAATTATCTGACAAATTGAATTTTGTTTTAATGTCCGGGATGCAGGGTTCATAGATGCTTTTTTCTCTTTATCCACTTCCTCTGCTTGGTTCGTGTCTATTTCAAATCGAATTGTTGGATCAGAATATGTATGTGCTTAGTTCGGTGGTCAATGGCTAGAATATTAATGCGTCTATCCTGGGATGGGAGTTCCTCATATACTTCATAATTTAAGCTTCTTAAATGGTCAGCCAACATAGTTCGGACTTTATGGTGACGTGAGTTCCTTAAAAGTTCTCCAAACTTGCAGGATCCAAGGACATGAGGAAGAGTTTCTACCGTCTCATTGCAACGTCTACAATGGTTAGTCACTTGATGTCTGCCGTAAAGAACTCAAACAGGAGCCGTGTTGCATACCATTTTATGGTACGATGTCCATTCAGATGCTGATAATTTTTGTTTTTGATATAGGTACTTGTTGATTATAGGGCATTCATTATATAATTGTGTACCTTTCCCATGTGTTGATAAGGAAGTCCATTCCTGATATTGATTGTTACGCAGGAAATCACGTATTTTCTTATTTTCACCAGTCAGAGTTTTGCAGTTTGAGGTTAATTGGTTATATGTATCTGGACATATGTTTAGATTTTTTAGGCAAGTTGTTATTTCACCTTCTAGGTCACGAACACGGGATACATAAATGTTCTTTGATTTGTTTAATTTGCTGCAAATACTGAAGGTTTGTATCTGAGCTTCCCATTCTGCATTGATTAGACCCAAGCCTTTATTAGCAATACTACTATATAGCATTGCATTTGGTGAGTTATGAGGTAAGCCAATTATTTCTCTTATAGTGCTTCTTAGGAGTTTGTCAAGTTGGTGGAGAAATCCTTTTGGAATCTTGTTCGCCGATGCCGATTGTAGGGGGTAGACAAATGTGGGCCAAACAAATTGATTCATGATTCTGAGTTTTTGGTCAGGTAACAACATGGGCGTTGCAATCAAGGTAGATAGACTTTTGTGAAATTGTGTGATAACTCGATCCTCTTGAAAAACAATTTCATCATTGAAATTGACACCCAAGTATTTGATACATTGATCTTGTTTAATAGATGGAATAACGGCCATCCCTATGTCAAGATCTTGTGTAACAAGCCGACCCTCATTGATATTGATAACGTTAGATTTTGAGAAGTTGATCCGCAATCCAATTTGAGAAAAGAGCTCTATAGCGATCTGGGTTAATTCAATTGCGTGGAATGAGTTTTCACCAATTATGGCGGTATCGTCTACAAAACCAGCTACTGAAATGGGTTTAATTTCAGGGATTATTCGAAAGCCAAAATGGTACGCGTTTCCGTCTTCGGATATTTGACGTAGGATAAAATCAATGGACAGGTTGAAAATTTCTGGAGAAATAACAGAGCCCTGAAATATTCCTCTTCTTAACAAGCCGACCCTCATTGATATTGATAACGTTAGATTTTGAGAAGTTGATCCGCAATCCAATTTGAGAAAAGAGCTCTATAGCGATCTGGGTTAATTCTATTGCGTGGATTGAGTTTTCACCAATTATGGCGGTGTCGTCTACAAAACCAGCTACTGAAATGGGTTTAATTTCAGGGGAAATTCTAAAGCCAAAATGGTACGCGTTTCCGTCTTCGGATATTTGACGTAGGATAAAATCAATGGACAGGTTGAAAATTTCTGGAGAAATAACAGAGCCCTTGAAATATTCCTCTTCGGAAATAAATTGGCTTTGACGTTTCAGACATGCTTTTGATCCTCGTCATGTTGTTGCTCATCAGGTTGATGAGAATGGACCTCAGAGATTCTGGTATGGGCAATGATTGGAGTGTCAAGATACAGTGATTGTAACCGATTTCGTCAAAAGCTTTACAAATATCCAACATTACGACTGAGATTGATCTATTTTCTTTCTTTGCCAGTTGTAAACATCCGTTAATGACACTAGTATTGAGGAAAGTTCCTGGAAAGTTCTGACATCCAGATTGGTGCTCCGAGACAGTAACATAGCTTCTTAGGTCTTGCAGAATTATTTTTTCATAAATACGACGTAATATAGAGCAGATAGATATTGGTCTCCAATTTGAAGAGTCAGATTTATCCCCTTTTTTATAGATTAAGATTGTATGTGCTTCTTTCAGACTTGTTGGGATGTAGTTCCACCGAGACATAATTGAGAACATGGATGCTAAACATTCACTTGTTTCCAGGCATTTGAGGCTTCTAATTGTTATTTTATCAGGACCAGCTGCCGACTGGGAGTTCATCTGCTTTAATGTCATTTCAATTGTAGCTTTAGTAATTGTTAATTGATGATTACAATTTAGCCACTCTTGATCATATGACGAAGGAGGAGCTTCGTAGTGGGGTCGGGTACAGTTGTTTTCAGATGACCATCTCATATGGAAGTCATCATACAATCTTGTTACATATTGGTATCTGACATATAACGTTGTCCTCATATTCCATGACTTTTCTTACACATGCCTTTCTTTTATTGTAGAAAAGATATTGCATGAGGTCATAATTATATTTTTCATTTCTTCGTTGTCTTGCTCTCTTTGAAGATCGTTGGGGATTAGTCGAGTGTGTATACCGCATGTCATTATTTTGGAATAATTGTTTTTTCTTTCTCATCTTGTAGTATTTGATTGCTGGGTGTTTTGGTCAAGGGAGTAACTCATTTACATCAATTAATATATTAGTCAACTGGAGGAAGAGGTCATTAAAGGTTGAGAAGTTTTGTTCTGTGCCTTCAACTTCAGAGTGTAATAGTTGATCGAATTTTAGTTTCAGAGATTTGATTTCATTATTAACTGACTGGAATTGGAATTTTGACGTGTTTGTTATTCTGCACATTTGTTGAGTTGACTGGAGATGAAGGAGTAGGTCTGGAGGTAATATTATCAACTATATTGTTCCTGTATTGTTGAAGGTGGTGATGGCGGATGTGAGTGGATAAACCTTTTTGTGAACTGAAATCCCATCCACAGAGATGGCAATGGTATGCGGTGGTCGTAGTCGGATTACTGTCATTAAATAGGTCTTTTACACATAAGGGATACATATGTAGATGTAGATAAGATCCGCATCGTCCTCAGTAATGTTGACACATGTTTCATGAAACCAGGTTTTGCAGTAATCACATCTAATCATGAAGGTAGAAGATGGAGGGGGATCGTTATTGCACATACAATACTTCTTTTGGTTATCAGCTGAGTTGCTCGATATTTTTTTATCCATTCTTGACACTTCCATAATTTCCAGGAATCACAGTTTGAATCTTCATTTTGTTGAGAAATATTGGGTCCCTCGTCCATCACGATAATCAAAGTTCTTATCTATCACTTATCACCACCTGTCGAACGTCTCCTGTCTTGCTTGGATTTTGCTGGGAGGATTTTAAAGAGCCATTAATTCCATGTTTCTCCAATCAAACCATCTTTTGAAATGTTTTCAAATTCCAATCAAACCAGCTCACTCACGCTATTTTGCTTGTTCTGTACTCAGTAATTCTCCAAAAATATGCAACACAAAAACTATCGTGAGTCATGAAAACCTGGACTGGAGCTAGAGCACGTGGAATCTTGGATTATTCAGGTGCATCAGCCCATGTCTTCGCAGAATGTTGTGTTCTGTTGCGAGATTTGTACACATGAGGTATGAACGGTATACATCATGCCATTTCAAAGGAGACTGCAGTCCGTAGTCATGTGTGCCGCGCACGTATGGACGCCAGTCAACATTGCAAATGTATATTTAGCTCTGTATTACACTCTTTTCATGCCTCATAGTCATTACCGTTGTGATAGGATTGGGGTACACACCGCGGGTAGTTTATAAAATCAATACTGTAGTAGCATATGATCTTAGCTATAGTCATGATTAGGTGGTGACTTACACCAGGAAGTAATTATATTTTCGTACTTACTCTAGTAGATAAACCGTTTTAGTTCTGCTTGTGTGTGTGCTTGTGTCAGGGAAGGAATATTTCGATCGAGTCCAAATGTATAAAACAGTACATTATTTGTTACTAATGCCAGTAGAATGTTTTTCATTCATCATTGAAAATGATTCAGTCCAATTATCCAATCTAAATGTATTTGAAGTTTTTAAGGACAAAAATTGTAGTCTTACGGGTTGGATTGAACAAAATCGATTTCGAAATCGAAATCGAAATCGAAAAAATTGATTGTGTTGCAAAACAGCGACCAGATGATCCGTCTATATTTTGTTTGTGATACGAATAGCGAAACGTGGTTATCTAGATTAGAAAGTGGCGAAAGCCGTTAGTGTGCAGGTAGTCTCGAAGACGGGCAAGCATGAAGCCATGACCAGCTCATAGTTTCAAAAAATATATTATTACGCATATATATTTTTCCTGTTTGATATTTTTTCCTTTTGCCACGTGTTAGAAGTTTAGGAATAGTGCTATGTCGTGTAAAACGCGAGTGGTTTTGCAATGTCATAAAAACATTCAGTTGCTGTCGAACTCACGAAGTGAACAGCAAGAAATAAAAGCTGTGAAAAACGTACCGTAGTCATTCGTACTAGTACTAAGGCGTACAAATACTAATTTTTAATCTAGAGTTTAAAATCGCATTTAGTGTTACATTTGCTGATTAGTAGTTGGCTGGTCTTGAATAGAAGACTCCAGAAATAGGTAGCGAGTTGGAAACGTGTCTGGACATTTAGTTTAGTAGCTCTAATTGAGAAAAACGTAGTTTACTAATTCTAAAATCAGTTTTATGAAGGCTGTTGTATAATAGAACCCGGCAAATGCATTGTATATGTATTAAAAGGTAGGCTGCACGCTGCACATATATAAACATATGTGAATTGAGGTTGTATCGGATCGTGGATCGCCTTTGGATCAGATCGGCCTGCCTCGTGGCTCGGATCGCGTCGAATCGAGGGAGCGATCCAAAATCAGCTGGATCGGCTCGGATCGGATCGACCAAAAAATAAATCATACTTGGATCGGATCGACCTGAAAACTTTTTTCATTGGATCGAATCGGATCGGCTCGACTTAATTTGAGCTGTCTAGTGGATCGGATCGGATCGAATCGCGATACCCAAATTTACAAGAGTGGGTGATAGTCATAAGAAGGACATCACTTGGGAACACTGCGTCTTGAGAATTTCGAAACTCCATAAATAATGCAAGTTCAGTCGGACATGACTCATAACTGGAGATGTAAGTTTTATGAGAAGGACTATCAGTTGGCATAATAAAAATCTGGGGCCAGAAGTCGCTTACTCCACGCCATCAGGATCAGACGACCCGATAAGGTCGGACGGAACCCGCAGACCCGATAAGGTCGGACGGAACCCGCTGACCCGATAAGGTCGGACGGAACTCGCAGGCAGACCCGATACCCAACTGTTGCAGTTGCAATAGACGCCCAAGAGCCAGACCCCCTAACCAGCCCGACTTTTATTAAATACTATGCTCCATAATATATCTCACAATACAATATACTCAAAAATATGAATGCAACTTTTTTGTGGGGGTTGGGGGTAAAAATATTAGTTGTGAATATGACAGAATCTGTAAGAAGTTGATGAGTGAAAGTGAATAGTGAGTAATGTATAATACATGCTACATACGCATGAATGAAACCATCACCATGAACCATGAATGAGCTCCATTATCTAGCTGAGCTAAGGGTACATGAGCCCTTTCTAGAGGACAGAAAAAAAAGGTTCCGTTGCATCTCCTGCAATCTAAACAGCCCCAATAAATCCTCAAGGAAAGTCCCCTGCAGCCCTTTGTGTGTTGTTGGGCTTGGGTATAAAATAAACTCTACGACGCGACGGGCTAGTTAAAGCTATAAAATAAAAATACCGGTGGACGATATCATAAAATAAAAAATGGGACGACGGGGGATTGTCCAGCACTTCAAGTGTACCCCCAAAGGAAATACATATAGTATAATAGTATGTATTATAAATTGCATTCACATTATATCATCCTCCTCCCTGCCTCCCCCCGTCTGACAAGATGGATTTTAATGAACGTGGAAAATAAATGGTTGTGTTGCGCAATGCACTAGTACTAAAGTTCCGATTTGGAGTCGGGGTCGAGGGGAATGGCGAGCAAGAGTGAGAAGGAAGAAAGTGAATACTGAAGCATGGGATGCATATGATAGGATAGGATTTGGTTGCTCTTCTCTGCAAAAAAATGGGATTTTTTTTGTTTGTTATTATTCTGTCTGTTCCGTCCACCCTCCCTAAAAGCTATAATATGCCATACATTGAATACATCCGTCCGCTCCGCTGCTGCTGCACATGTATAGGTAGGTATTATACCTTCCTACCCTAGGTAATATTATCCCAGGCAGCAGATTCGGAGGAAGATTCCACTTTTTGCAGAGAGAGTTGCCTGACCTTGCACTTATTGCGCAATGCACACTCATCCATCCATCCACGCACACGCACTATGTGGGTGGATGGGCAGATGGGCATGGGCACTGCGCACACAAAAACAAAACAACAAAAACACAAACTCGAACTTGTGTTGCATTCATTGCAGATTGCAGTAGTAGTATTAGATTAGGAGGTATTATATGAGGCATGCATATCATGTTTATCGTTTATCATATCACATGAACGAGCAGTTGAACTTGACCACATTGTTGTAATTCCCATTATTTCCCAACCAACTGAATCAAATCAAACACCACTCCACAACAACACAAATCTTCTTCTTCATGTCTTCTCATTCATGGATTTTAAAAATGTGTAACATTTCATTCTTGTTTCTCCTGGATTCTTCTCCTCGAGCTGCAGCAGCAGCAGCAGCTCTACCTCTACCTTAAAACTTCTTTCTTACGCATATCCTCCTTATTCTCATCCCCATCTCATCTTCTTCATCCTATTACCTTCCTCATCCCATCTTCAGTTGTCTTTTGTCAGTCATTCATTTCAGTTCACTCACTCTCGGCTCGGCGTTTGAAGGATTTGGTTGGAGCATCGGTAAAAATTCAGAATTACAACGTGACAAGGTGACAAGAGGAATCTCATCTCTGGTATCTAATCGAAATAATAAAATGCCGGATGGGATAATGTCATGGGGAAAATGAGTGAAAACTGAACCAAGTGTCACGAACGAGCTAGTGCAATAGGGGAGAGCTGAGCTGATGTTACCGTTTTAGTTTAATTTGAAGTAGTGAAGCATATTTTGCACTCATTTTTAAAGTAATTTTTAAAAAGTCATTCAGATTTGGATAGGATTAAATCTGTGAAGTTATCAGTGGATCTTCTTGAGTGACTTGCTTGCTCAATAATGGAGGAAAAATTGTGGGTGCGAAGAGCCGTCGTGACCTCCGACGAGCTGTTGATGTTGGACAAGTGGAGAGACGCAAATGGTTGGACGTGGTCAGAACTCAACTTGAAAGGACTAGGGTATCCCTTGGAAAGTGGTCAGTGACACGACATTTTTGGACAACAATCATTTCCCTCTTTTCAGTCAATTTCAAAACAATGAGTTCTCTGTCGTTTCGTTTTGTATTTTAGGAAAGGGAAAAGCAGGCTGCAAGGAAATCAAGCTAGTGCACCCTCCCTCCCATCACGCTCAACTGATGCAGCAGACATTGAACGAACTCGAGCTTGCAAAGAAACCTCCCGAGGTCCTCCTGGTGGGTTCCGACGGCTCCGTGCCCCTCCATCGACTTTATATTGCAAACGGGTTGAGATTTCACCCTTCGGCGAGGACGGGGACCACCCTTGACCAGTCGGCGGATTCCCTATTTCGGGTGCTGAGAGATGCGACGGAGGAAGCTGGGACGAAGGAGTCAGAGGTCACCAAAATACTTTTGCCGGATGTGCACGTTGTACACTTGCGACAAGTTGTGTCCCTCCTGGTCCATGGCGAAGCGATTATTGAGGAAGTGGACGAGGAAGAGGTTCATCAGGTGCTCCAAATGTTGGAATTGGATCACATTTGGAGGAAAGTTGTTTTGGAAATGGTCAAGAAGGTGGTCCCCGACGACCGCGTGCCAACGCCGCCAACACTTCACCCCGCTGCTGTTGTTCCATCCACCACCTCTGGGGGGAATGTTGTTGACTCCTCGGAGGAAGTGCACGCCGAACAACCAATGGGAGTGGATGCAGACCCGCCGTTGCCCTCCCCGCAGGAACCTCAAGTTGGTCGTCTAATGTCATGATGAGGAAGATGTTGCAATGGGGAACCCAGACTCCGAGACTCGACTCCTCGACTTGTCATTGACATCGATCAGGGCGGAAGAGCAGATTCAAAACTCGGAAGGGACAAAAGGGGACCCTCATCAGGGCAAAGGAGGAAGTGCACAGGGGATGATAAGCCAAGAAGGAGCGCCTCCTCCTCAAGTAAATGTCATGCCAGAGGTAGTGGCAGCTGGAGGAGGAGGAGGAGAAGTTGAGCAAGTGGTGGCCATAGCCGAAGGGAGCGTCGAGAATGAAACAATTCCCTTGAAAACAACTTCTTGTACAACAAGAATTATTATTAGTGAGGGTTCTGATGGAGATCCACCAGGCAGACATGATGAGCCGGAGGAACCTCGAGTAGAAGGGATGATTGTTGCTCCTGCTGCTGAGGTGTTGTTGTGTAACCCTCCTCCTCCTCGAGTGAAAGGAGGGGTATTGCCACCCCGTTCGCCGGATGAAATAATGACTACCTGTGATGATGAGCAGTACCGTCGTGCCACGGTCGCTGAAGAGGAAGAAGAGGAAGCAGATTACTGTGACTCTGACGACGATGGAGTGATCCCTATAATCGGCTCATCCCGAAGCGAGAGGGCTCTTCAGCGGTAGTCTACGCCGTCGCAAGGATGAATATTTGAAGATGAAAACGGAGATAGACGAGATAGTGGCGGGTTTGGTTGAAGAAGACGCTGATGAAGCCAATAACATTCCCGACTTGAATCCTCCTGCGCCCAGCAGCAGCACTTCCACTTGCCGTAATAAATTAAAATAATTTAGACAAAAAAACATTAAATTTCTAGTAATTTACACAACTCACAGAATACGCTCTTTCTCATGTTTAGGGAGCAGGGATGATGGGAGTGACGCTACACCATGTCCAGAGACATCATCAACAAGTGAGAACAGTGTTGGAACAAGTTTCGAAACCACGCCAGCCGGAGAGGGAGAGAGAAGAGAAATCCAAGTTTACATGCAAATTTTGTTCGGGCGTGTACTCTACTGGCCAATCCCTCGAGTTCGACCTTGAAAACCAAATGTGCGACTTGTGCTCCTCTTTTATTGGAACCAATAAGGAGCGGCTTGCTTCATGCCAACGAAAACGAAATGCAAAGTTGGAAAACCGGAGGGGGAGGAAGAAGAAGAAGATTGAGGGAGGAGCTGATGATGAAAAAGCTGTCAACAAAACTGGAGGTGGCAGAGGTCATGGGCAAGACGGGAAACTTGCAAAGATATCATCATATGCAAAGAAAAGTACATCCACGCGTCCTGTAGTAGTTATCCAAAATGGGGATGAGGTTTTGGTCGGAATGGGTTCCTCCTTTACGGACAATAATGCCGAGAGGAGTGGAGAACTGCTTTCCCTCCCAACTCCCTCCGAGACTGGGACGAAGGGACAAGCTGTTCATGTCAAGGAAGCCAGTCCAACTTCAAGTAATAAATTTATCACATTTCTTTCTAATTGTTGGCAATTCTCAATTTAACTTGAAAATGGGAATTTAGATAAAAGAGGAGGATGCGCCAGGACACAATTTCCACCTCCAAAGAAGAAGAAGAGAGCGCGACCAACAAACGGCGAATGCAGCCCAAAATGTAGGAAAGGAGAGGAGGAACCACTGGGCGAGAAGTCGAGGTCAAAGGGCACCAAGAGTACGCATTCCCGCAAAATGAAGTCTGTCGACGCCTCCACCTCCAAACAACCAGCATTATTTAGTCCACCTGCTCAAGCTGGGAATATAAAAGAAGTTCGGAATGCGGTGGAGTGTTTGTATCCGCCCCTTCGCGAGGCAAGAGTGGAATTAGAAAGGATGAGCGAGGAGCAATTTGCAAGGATGAGGAATGGAGAGGAGGTGGAGGCTCGTCCCCGTCGTCGCCAGTTGCAACACGGCTGGGGCTACGTTTTTTCCATGCAAGCTGCTGCAGTAGTTGGGTACGAAGAAGAAATGGCTCGTGGTGGTCTGAAGCCACTCGGGGGCACCCTTCAACTGAACCAGAATCCTCAAAGGTTCCTGGAGGATCATCAGCCAGGGACGTCGTCAAGTGGCACGCAAGCAAAGAGAAGGAAGCCAACTGAGGACCTAGACCCTGAACTCCGCACTCCACGTATTGCAGCAGTGATACCACCGCCGCCTAACATGTCCAAGAAGCAAAAGGACAGAGGCGGCGGACACAAGATTGACAAGGACAAGACGAAACGGGAAGGAGGAGGCGGCGGGGGGAGAAATGGACAAGCTCCGTATCCCCCCAAAGAGCTTGAGATGATTCGTGGGGAGGTGGTGAATACGGAACCCCCGGCGACAAATGGACTTGGAGCGATTGATGATAAGGAGGAATCTTCCACTGCCGGAGTATTGGTACGACAACAACAGTGCCGGCCGGTTATTCTGTCGGGGTGGGGACCTCCTCCTCCACAGCGTGTATTCACCTTTGAAGAAAAAAACAGCTCTTCACTTGCTCAAAGTCTACCGTCGACAGGCTTGCAGGCCCCGAATCAAAAGCGATGAAAGCAAATCAAATATAGTGATGGAGTAGATGAGAATATTGCTTATGGAATGACTAATATGACGACGTAGTGAATAGTGACTAGCAGTTTATTACGTATGCGATATTATTTATTACTTATAATCTCCCTGACATGGTATAACTTACATTGTAAGGTTTACAATTAGTTTGTCAGAGTTAGAGTTATTTTCCGATGCACGAACTGGGCTATCATGTCCTGGAATGAACAATGACGGAACCTCTCAGCATTAGCGTTTACCCCTAAATATGCACAAAATGTTAAATGTATTTGTGTGGTCGTATGAAAGATTTTTTACGAATCCCCAAACTATTGGCATTGACCACAAAGGCCCTCCTTCATGGGAACAATAAAGGTGTTGTTGTTGCAAGGTAAACTATATACCTTAATAATATTTATTCATTGAGCATGCATGTTATGCAAGCCCTCAAAATGTTAAATACAAGTTGGATTAAACTTGTTCTGCGCACTTGGCTCTATTCTTAATCATCCATTCTTGAAAATTATAAATTATATAATTTTATGAGCACAAAATAAAGTCGGGGTTTTCCTCTTGAATCCTAAGGAATAATAATACAATTATTTATTATCTTCTGAGCTGTTGATTCTGATTTTCAATATAATACTGCTCCTTTTTCCCTATCCAGCAGCATCCGAATCACGATAATACTATCCTGCCAATCTCGAAAAAATATTAATATCCTGCCTAATGCAAATAAAAAGGGACTCGTCCAAGACAAGTTCTGATATTGCGCAGCAAGCAAGTTCATTTTTATTCTTCTACGCCAACCTCAACAAAGCTGCATTCTGCTGATTGACGTGAGGTGCATGTGCATTGACTGTGCATCACAAAACCTGATTGCTCACTGATCAGGAGGAACTAATTGTAGGAAACCAGTATGCAAATCACAACTTATGCAATAATGAAAAGGGCAGAGTAAAGAGGTACAGAAATAGCCTCACATTTTTTTACATTCCTGTCCAGGAATATATAAACCAGAGGCAGAGTCGATCAAGCAACTAATAGCAATTTATCCCTCTGCTGCCTTGACCAACATTGACTGCTGAAACTAAGAAATCTGCAAAAATGAAATTTCTTTTGGTGCTAGTTCTTGTCGTCGGAGCTGTTGTCGCACAGGAACGACCAGACAAGGTACGTATTTTGAGAAGAATTTTTTTAAATCCATTTGTTAATTGTTATATAAATTTCAGAGCAAGTGGACGCCGCTCACATGCAGAAGCGGAAATTATGGACCTAACGATGCTAGAATGGCGGAGATTGGAAAATGCGAGCCAAAAGTAAAATTTTCATTTTAAACTCACTAAAATTACTCATCGTCAGTTCACTTTGCTTTTGAAATGAAATTGTAAGGGGGAATTAATCGGATGCATAATTTTTTTATTGCTACTCAAACTCAATCCTTTCAGTGCAACTTTTTCTGTCAAGCTACTGCTTTGGGACTGGTAAGCCACATTATGTAATCAATCAAATTAAAAGTGATTTCGTTGGATGCATATATATAACGCAATAATTTCTGTGCATCTATGCAATTAAATTTTTGTTGTAGCTCAACGGTGACGGGAAGCCAAGCCAGGAGACTTATGACACCTGGGTGACCTCCAGCTTCCCAGCGGAACATAAGACGCTCGCCGTCGCCTTCTTCAGAGATTGTTATCAGAAATACGGTCCGCATCTATCTTTCTTTACATATACATATTGCTCAATTTTTTGCTTCAACAAGGTCAATTAGTGATGATGATGACTGTGTAATATCCTTCTTCCTCGATCCCCTCTTTTAGGGCAGCACATTGACCTGGATGACACTGAATGCAAGGAGGCTCAGGCCTTTGGAGATTGCACGTGGTCCATTGTCCCACAACTTGTAAGTGTAGAGCATAATTAACGAGACTTTTTCATTGTGAGAAATACGTGCATCAAACTTCGTACATGAAAACCTGCTTTTTTGAACATTTCAGACTTGCGCAAAAGAATAGTCAACCTTAACTGATCAAAATTTATCCAGTTTTGGCATCAATTGCCAGTATATTCCGTTTTTGGTATAATGTAGTTCAGGTGATGCATGAATAACTATTTTTATTAAATATTATGTTATTTCTCGCCTTTTTGTGGCGAAGGAGTTGCCTTTGTTGTTTGTTGCAATACATATGATGCTAAAGAAAATTCCCTTGAAACTACACCAGCCAAGCTGGGGTTACATTNTTGAAACTACACCAGCCAAGCTGGGGTTACATTGCATGCATAATAATCACTAAAAGGCTGCTGGATCGCCAAAATGCAGTCAAGGTCAGCAACTCTCCTCAGCAAGCAGCAGTGAGAAATTTTTATTTTTGCAATTCATCACTCTGTTTTGTGACTCTACTTCGGATTTTTTCGCAACGAACGAATAAGCAATCCGATTTATTGTTCATCAAGGTGGATATTGAAAGGGAGTGAAAAAATATCTTGACTTACTGATCGTGAGCATAAATAAATCTCATTTCAGTTGGTTCTATTCAATCAATGCACTATGTAGTTCAATATCCCACTAAAAAGTAAATTCAGTTATTATATATATGAGCATGTCTGATTCGCGGTTCGAAACTTTGAACCCCCCAGCATAGCTCCGGTCAGAGGTTAATCCACCGCACCGTCTGGGTTTTTTTTTATAAATTGATAGCCCTACGACGACGGAATCTACTACACTTTGGCCCTGGTCACATAGGGTGGGTTTCGGCTTTGACCTTCACTAAAGACAGTGCAGCATACTTACGTAATCTAATACTACACACTGTGATCTAACCCTGACATTTTAAAGCATTGCTTTAATAGTTATTATGGCACGAGTTTTCTAACCGGTTGGAAATACTGGTTAGATAGAGGTAGTAATAATTAAACAAAACTTTTTAGCAAATTTTGAAGACGTACAAACTGCTCTCAAATTGGTGTTTCCACTCCACACATGTTTATTACACGAAACCAATGCCAAATGTTGACGATTCTTTTTTGAGCGGAGACCACCCCCCCCCCACTCTCCCGTCCTTCCAAGCCCAACAACAACCCAGCAACATGATCGTTGATATTACTCGCCCAAGCTCTCTGGACAGCAACGCTTAATTAAATGGTGAATTAAATGACCAATGAAGGTTATAAGCTCCAACGAAGCTCGTACGTGTACGTGAGCCAGGCAGGTTATTTCCAGATATATAACTACAACCCACCCACACCAATTATTACATAGGCTTCATTATAATTAATTACACAATGCGAAGATGTAGAAAAACAAGTTTCTCATAAACAGAGAGTAAACTCATAAAAAGTCTTTGCTTTGAAATGGTGTGGAGTGCCGAGTGGGTGGATAACCATGAGAATAAAGGCCGATAATTTAAAGCTATGAATTCCCAAGATCTAAATAAATAGGTAGAGGTAACACACTGGGAGGGAGCTTACTATTTTTTAGCAATCAGTCCATAGTCCACATGCAATATTATTTATTATCATTGTTTTTAATCTACACTAGTCACCGCTGTCCAACTCTGCAGTATTAAGCAAAGCAGGGAACATCCAGAGAGGAATAATAATATGGATCGTGAGAGAGCAACTCTGAAAAAAATGGTGCAAAAGATGTATATCTACGTATATCATTATGTTTGCTTGTGTAGTACATTCGACACGTGTAATTACTTATACAGAAAACTTACAAAATGCTACATAAATCCTCAACCACAATGTGCATTTTTTGCACTCGAACTCTCTAGATCCGTAAAAATCCTGCATATCGGCAAGCACCTGCTGCCAGTTCTCCGTTAGCAATCACTCAGTTGTTGTTGGTCCTCTGGCTTATCGCTTATTATTAACATGTCTCATGACTCTGATGAGTCAAAGGCTCCAATAATGGGCTCCGAATTCCCGGTCTTCCCCAAACATTTCTCACTTGTGGTGTTGTTGCCGACCTTTCTAGCATTGCTCGCCGTTTTAGTTACTACTTGGCGGAGGATAGCAAAGCGGAAATCATCTGCAGTGGCGGCTGGGGTACCTGGTCCTCGACAGTATTTTCTTGGTGGCTATCTCAATCTTCTTCAACTTTGCAATAAAAAAAGTAATCGCAGTTTTAGTTAAATCTTCTCTGTTTTCGCAAAGTGCATTTGGAAAGGGGTTATTTCAGTCAGGGGAATTGGACAAACAATCTTACAAAACCAGACATTACATATTCATTTGGTGCACGGCTTTCATCATCATGTTTTCGTTTAGAATTTGTAAACTTGATAACGGGCTGGTGCCTCAGGACCCGTGGACCCGTAATGAAACTTGGGCTCGGACCACTGGAAGCTGTACTCCTCCTGACTCCTGATTACGCTCAGAAGCTGTTTGGCTCGATGCGGCCGGAGCACCTAGCCAAACCCAGAGCATTCTACAATTTCCTGAAGCCCGTGGACTGGTTTGACGGCCTCTTCCATTCCACCGGGGAAAAATATAAGTCGAGGAGGAAACTGCTTAACCTTACCTACGGCTATGCCTCCGTGCTCAGACTTGTTCCAGCTTTTAATGAGTGCGGAAAGCGGTTGGTGGGGGAGTTGGACACAACATTTGAAAAGAGTGTGGCTTATCCGATTGAGTTACTCGTGCGCGAGGGCGCACTGGCCACGCTTATGAGCAAGTGAAAATAATTTCAATTGTTTTTAATATTTGTTACCCTCATAAATCAGCATCCATTCTCATTACTCACTCACCCACTACCATCCATCATCATTATTAACTTGCGACCTAGAGCAAGTTATTAGTTTTGGCCACGGCGTCCGCGTCTGTCTGGCAGTCTGTCTGTGAATGCTCTAGCATCCACAGTTTTAATATTTTCAACAAATTCTTCCACCAATAGAATCATCAGTACATTAGCTTCGACAAGTTCGAAGATGAGCAAAATCGAGCGCGCGGTTTAAACTTTCAAATTTTTCCAAGAGGCAACGTATAGGTTGTTATAGCTCAATCGAAAGAGCATAAAAAGTTACGTCTAAAACAAT
>JAANSN010004216.1:0-15747 GCA_036850665.1 Dicranocentrus wangi | reverse complement strand
TGGGCTAAATCGGCCTTACCAGTTCCAAGTAAATGAATATTTACCGATTATGCTTAGGTTTTGAATAGCACTGTATATGGAAGGGTCAAACAACCAAAAGCAGCGAAATAATTGCACAAATGTTTTTCAGCAGCAAATGTTGAGTTATTTCGTCTATTTGGACCTAAATGAAGTCATACACCAAGTTTTAGGTCCAACTTCAAAGTTCACCCGGGTACTATCCATTGTCAGACTAATTGGTTCATATAATAATATGATTTGTTTTGAATTGGGTAAATAATGATCATCTCATTCAAACACTTTTTTATTCCTATCCAAATGTAAAGCATTTTGGTCTGGGCCGGCCAGGTCGACTTGAGTCCATGTTGCGTGGTCAACTTGAATCTGTAATACTAGCTATTGGACAACTTCGCAGCGAGAACAATTCTCTTTTGAACCTCAAGTCTCTGGACTTATTTGGGGACCGTGAGGAGTAAGTGTAGTATACCACCACCACAACAACAACAATTTAACTAGAAATATATAAAACGGCCACATTATTTGAGGAGTGGATTTCCGATTTGTAAATTAAGGGTGTCCTCTCGGAGCCATGCATCGTTGTGGGAAAGGGTTTTTGTCAAAAAGGGTTTTTGAGGCAGTCTGACAGAAATAGTTTTCTCAATACATACATTATTGATTCTTTTTTAAAACGCGCTTGCTCAATTTCAATTCCGAACTGGAACAAACTATGTCAGAAATCTGGAGATTAGGAAAATGGAAAAGTTTGGGGTTGAGTGCGTGCGTGCCATGAAAAGCTTTTATATAAATAACTAGAAGATTGGGCCAGTACTATAAGTACTGATTAACGTTTGCGTACAGCGTCGAGGTCGTGAGGTGTATCGACGGAGCTGGGGGTGTGATATATCAAAACGTATCAAGTTCATATAGCGTTTGGTACACATTTGATTGATTGGGTTGATTTTATGTGTTCTGACATTATGCATTAGTTGAATAGAGAACAAAACGTTATGGATATTTGCAATTTACATCACGTTGAAATTCCTGGTCTTTTCAGTTCTAGAGGAGTTTATTTGTAGCCAATCAAAATTTGTTTTGTGAATTGCTTGAAAGCGGTGGCGAATTGTTTGTTAAGTTATTGATGTAAACTAAATTGCAAATATGCGCGTAACTTGTTGTTGTCTTCTATTCCACTAAAGCATGATGTCAGAACACACAAAATAAACCCATGGTAATGTTAATGTACGTGTCCTAAATGCCGTATAAAACACCGTATCGGGTAAGTCGCGGCTCTAAACAAAAAATTAATGCCGTATTTAAAATTAGCGTGATGAACTTGATCTGTTTTGATATATCACACGCCCAATTCCGTTGATACACCTCACGCCGTTTCTGAGTGAGTGCATTCCACTGACGACTCGTATTAACCCTGCGTTTCAGAAAGCTAAAGGGATATGAGTAGCCTGGGTGAGAGCGTTCCACCAAACACTCATTTCAACCGAGTCTTTCAAAGATATTTTATGACACACTCACTCACTCACACACAGAGCTTATTCATTTATAATATTGGATTTTTTAACCTTTATTGAATCTGCCAAACTTACATTTTTTTGTAATCTCCAGCTTTCTGTCATAATTTGTTCCTTCCAGTTCGGAATTTAAAATGCAGTTCTATTTTTAAAATATGAGCGTCTTAAAAAACGAATCAACAAAAACGCTTTGCAAATGTATTGGGAAAACTATCTCAGACTGCCCCAAAACAACCCTTTCCCACGATGACTCCAAGGCCAGTCTTGTCAGTCTCACCTCAAATTTAATTATTGTTTTCCAGAAATTTCAAGCAACACAACTTTTATACTTGGGGCTGGATGGACGAATGGAATCAACTGTCGGCCGCTGCTATTGAATCACTGCGAAAAGCGGATTTGCCATTGGAATCCCTTAGACTGTGCCATCAAACTGAAATGCCTGAGCAAGTGTTGCAACAACTGGTTTCAACGTACGGCTCCTCACTCAAATCCTTGTCATTTTGTAAAGAAACCCCACTCGCAGCAGAATCTCCATTTAGTCGGACTCGGATGACCAACCTATGCAGCCTCGTTTTGAGCGGTTACCCATTCAAAGATTTAGGCTTTCTGGAGCATCTTCCCACCCTCCGATCCTTGCATTTATGGAGTGACTCCTCAATCCCCAGAGGAGCTGGCTCTCATCAGAATCTTATCAAAGCTACAACAGCCCTGGAGCGAGGAGGGGTTGAATTTGAATCCACGTCGTTGGTCCAGTTTTGCTGCAACTACCCGGAGAAATGGACCATTGGGGATATTAGCAAGTTGAAGGTGCTGATGCCGAACCTGAGCCACCTGGAGCTGGTGCTGTGGAACGCCAGCTTCCGTCACGTTTGCAAGTTATGGCCGGGTCTGGCTCACTTGTCCGTTTACCATGATTATGTTGGGGATGATGGGATTGTTGGGCGGAACCGTTGGGACAAACCTAACATTACCTCACTACAAAGTAAGCTGTTTCTTATTACCCCCAGAGTTAATTGTTTTTTAAAAAATAATATAGGTTTAAAGCATTTTGTGGTCGTGCTTGCTTTTTTTTTGCTTTGCTTCCTGTTGACTGACGATGAGATTTGGGATTTTTGGAATCCAATTTTTCCCCTTTTTTTGTGTGACAGACTTGCACACTTTTAGCATAGACAATCGATTGCGATTATTGCCAGAGAGGCGGGGACGGAAAGCCAGGCTTACAAAGCGCTCGGTAGAGGAAGGATTCCTAAGACTAGGACGCCTGCAAAAACTGACGTTTCACAGTGATTTACGGGTAATAAAACGACTTCATAGACATAGACATAAGTAATAATATAATGTGTATTTATTTGGAAAATTTTGTTGATTGTACTCTGTAAATCATGTTGATCATCTGGGATCGAGATCGTAGAATCGACCATATGTACAACACTGATCATCATCATATCATCACTACCTCTTTCTTTCATATTTAATTTTTGCTATGTAGATCCACGGCAAGCTACTTGACGCGTTGGAGGAAAAGATGCCTTTCGCGAAAGGATATATTCGACTTGGGTCAGAAGAGATTGATATAAGCGACTTAAAGCTCTTGGTTGAGGAATACGAGCAAGAGGAGCGGAATAAATCAAAATTTAAATAGAACTAATCCTTTAAAAATAATCATTAATTTTTAAATTGACTGTTTCCAATGTTTATGTATTTTTTTGTTCCAAAATTCCAAAATCCTCTCCAGTATATTAACTAGAAGGAGTCCCACGCCGTTGCATGCGTGCATGCAAATAATATATGGTATTCCGTTTGAAATCAGTTTGATATGTTAAGTTTTCATTTCAAGAGATCTGTTTTAATTTCGTTTTTCACACTCACCGGCGGCGACCGGATGGTTTTATTCATTCATCCAACTTCGTTTTATCCTTTTTTGATTTGATTAAACCTCGTGTTTAGTTTTCGTAATGTCCCACGCACGCAGGAAGGGGGATTAAGAAATAAATATGCGAAAGAACGAAAGAATTTTTGTACACATTTATTAACTTGCGACCTCAGAAGCAAGTTATTAGTTTGTCCGCGGCGTCCGCCGTCTGTCAAGCTTGGACAAGTTCGAAGATGAGCAACATCGGACGCGCGATATGCGCGTAGCGCGCCACTTTCAAATTTCTTCAAGTAGCAACATATAGGCTGTTATAGCTCAATCGAAAGAGCATAGAAAGTTACATCTAAAACAATGTTCAAAATTTGAAACTAGCTCGTGTGGGCGCCGCTAGAGGCGCTTTAACTCAGTTTAAACAATTATGAATAACTCAGAAACTAATAAAGTTTTTGACATTCTGTTTTCACAAATGGATACACACAAGTGAAGGTCACTTTGTGTCTTAGTGCAGACAGTATAGTGCGAGCGGAATGCGCCTGCCGCGCAACCCTGAAATTTCGCAAATAGCCATCCATAGTGTGTTATAGCGCAATGGAAAGAGCACGAAAAGCTACATCTACAACACTATTTAAAATATGCAAATGGAATGTGCGACCCGAGCCCAGCAAAAGGACAGAAAGCAGAACAAATGACAGATATCAGTACAAACACAAAAACCAGTGTAAACACAAAGCACAACAAGCAGAGTAAACATAGGGTAGTACAGAAAAGCACGCGTAAGCTATTTTGTGCTGCAAATGGGAGCAAGTTGTCTATATCTGCACTTGGGCGGTTTATTATATCCTTCGCTTGATTTATAACCACGTTTTATTATTATTAGTCTCGTGTCCGTGTCTCAGGAGTATGTATTTAAAAATCAAAATGAAATCTAAAAACCCAGTAGTGGGTAGGAGTAATAGTAGTAAAAGTAATCACAAGTTAATAATAAAAAATTAACTAGGGTTTTTAACTATTTTGTAGTTTAAGATATTTTCCAGCCCCCCAAGCGAAGTGTGTTTTTTTAAATATTAAAATTAAACGCTAATAATAATGTTACTTGTCACTTGTTGATTTGTCGCCAATTGGGCCAAGTGACAAGCTAAAAACTTATATATAGCAAGTCAGACATTGTTTTGTTGTATAACATAGTTGTTAGGCGTGCTTTGTTTACTAATCTACATTTATTACTAAAAAAATAATAATCGGTTCGGTCATCTTCAACAGTTGACATTACAACGAGACAACGTTACGTTATTTATTGAATATTTATTGAAACCACAGTAGTTTAAGTAGTAGTTTTGTTAGTGAGTTTATGATTTAGCACATTCCTTCAGTGAGTAACAAACTCTGACTGATGATGATGACAGCTATAGTAATTCACAAATTTAATAATAATAATAATAATAATAATTTTAATCAGTTCATCATCAATCCTGGATTCCATTAATAATATTCTCGTCCCAGGTGTTACTACTTATACTACCATATCATATCATATCATACCATCACTATCATCAACCCCATTATCAACAATCAACATCAATCATCCCATCATCATCATCATTGCTGCTGCTGCTAGTGGCACCATGCATCACAATCTTCGTCTTCATTATTATCGCCACCACACACACAGCCGCACGCGCCCTCCAGTTTATTTGCCAAAGTGAACTTAAAAAAAAGCTTTCATATCTTGTCTTCCCCATTTTATGTTATTTTATAAATTTTAGGAATATAAAAGAGCAGTTCGCAGTACATAAAAATGAACTATCATGCTACATTATGTATCGCGTAAAACTTAAACGCATTTATAAAAGTAAAATTAAACTAAGCTCCAGCTTAGTATTACTACAACCCCTAATTCCCCTCAAACCCTCTTGCCGTTCACCTCTGTATTTTTTTTAGCCAAATAATATTTTTACCCTTGTTTCTGCCTCCTTCTTCCCTTCCTCCGCTAATGAGGAATATTATGAATGACGGGTTGAAGGACTAATTTACAAAATAATAATATAGGTTTCAGTATGTAGCATAATTAATTAACAACGGATGAAAAATTAAAACTGAAATGACGAATTTCGAGGAGAAAAATGAAAAATGTGTGGTGGAGAAGAGCGAAGCGAAAGAGAAGAAGAGAATGTAAAAAAAAACGAATTCTATCCAACTTACAACATTATAACACTATCCTCCTCATCTTCGAAGGAGGATCAGGAAGAGAAATTACTAGTTTAACAACAGTTTCTTTTTTTCGTTTGGAAATGTGTAATTTAATGAGGGCTAGTGACTTTGGTAGCATAGGTAATTCAACTGAATTAAAAAATAAAACATTGCTTCATATTTTTATTTTTTTCATATTCAAGTTTCGTCTATACATATATTATTATTTAGCATTGCTCTTCACTAGTTCACTTCAAGCTGTATTAACAGTGGCCGACTAGCTCAGCGTCCCGCGACTAATAAATTGGTTGTTTTTTTTACATAAATCTGATTGATTTCTTGTTATAGCTTATAGTTCACGCTATATGAAAGTGCACAAATTCATTGGAACTACAATAGAAGCAACTGAAGCAAGCAAGGCACTCACTCCGGATTTGGGCAGCGTTCGTTCCGCTCCGCATTATCAATCATAATTTAGAAAATTAGCATTTTTTTAAAACTAATTATTATGTTGCAAGAAAAAATTACATCAAGTAGTTAGTGGAAACAACGTGATTCGAGTCAGCCAAAATTTAGTTTAGCCACCAATCAGTAAAATGTCGACAAGGCGACCCATCGTAAAAGCAAACAAGCAAAAACTAACGAAGGGGAGCTCGGGTGGTTTAAAATCCTTGAGAGGAGACTCCCTCTGGATGTTCAGTTTCTTGAGAGTTGGGGCTTGCGAGTTCAAAATCTCGACAATGGTTTGGGGCGGCGTATCCCTTCCAAGAGGTTTTCCTAATGTTTCCAAGCTCAGCAACCTATCCTGGAAGAGGGGTAACGGGGATTGGAGCACGCGGTCAGAGCTGCGTTCAATAAATAAAAATGTTATTAATTTGAAACTAAAAAATTGAATGAGTAGAGGAGGAGAATGCGGAGGCTGTTGATTAATCGCTGTGGTATCTTAAAGAAGACCAACTGTTTTCAAGCCTTAATGATTTGCTTACCCAGGTTGAGGGTATCGACGGGCACCTGCCAAGGATGATGGTTATTAGTATAATATAATATCACCATACTCCATCGCCCCACCATTATTATTATTATTATTATTATGGCCCACTTTATTCAAAATAAACTGTTTGAAGCACCACATAGTTACAATGGCATCATGTATAAACAAGCTCTTACGCCATTGCAGATAGAACATTATTGGTGTGTTATTTAGGTTAAATATATTAAAACAGAAATTATAATTACATATTAATTAGTTAGTCAAATTAGATAATTAATTAGTCAAAGTAAATATAAACATAATCATCGTGACATTCGCATCAGATACTTCCTAGAACTTTATTTATAGTGAAGCTTTTCAATTTCTTCTTAAACATATTATAAGAGAGTGCAGATTTAACATCATTAGGTAACTTGTTCCACAACACTACTGTCCTATACTGCCACACTTTCTTTCCATTCTCTGTTTTAGGATAAAAACTTATTGCATAATCTAGCCCTCTCCTACATGAATTTGATGGTTGAAAATAATCCTTGAAACTATCAATTTCGTTATGCTTCGCAACTTTATACATTAAACACAAACTCTTAAAGTCACACAACTCTCTAGGAAACAGCCACTCTAGTTCCCTATGCATTCTTTCTGCTATTTGATCAAATTTTCTTACACGAAGTACTAACCTAGCAAGAGTACGTATAACTTTATTTAGCACATTCAGATGTGTATCATTTGTTACACCATAAACTACCACCATATATGAAATAACAGAATACACCAACGCTTGGCATAATTGTTTAAGTTGATACTCATTTAAATAGTTCCTTATTGAATATAAAGCTCTAATTCTTAGAAAGCAAGCCTTCGCCACATTATTTATATGTAATTTCCAGGTCAGCGAACGGTCGAACGTTATCCCTAAGCATTTCAGTTTTTCTGACCCCGAAATTGTAAACCCTTGTATATCGAATGAAAACAGGTCAAGTTGGCTTTGTTTCCACCTTGTGCTAATTGGTATCATTTTTGTTTTGTCGCTGTTTATTACTAAAGAGTTCTGTTCAAAATACCTACACACATTACTCATATCTTCGTTAATATGATTCTGCACAACATCCAAGGCATTATACTTACCCGCAAACAGAAAGTTCGAATCATCAACAAACATTAGTGTGGTACCATGTTTAATTACTGTTGGCAAGTCATTAAGAAATAGGGCAAATAAAATTGGACCAAGAATGCTTCCGGCAGGAACCCCTATCATAACATCCAAAATTGACGAACAAACCCCATTTGAATCTACAAACTGTTTCCTATTTGCCACGTAATCACGTAACCAAAAGTCTGATATACCACATTTTTCCACCAGTTTATTTAGTAATTTTTCCTTGTGAATTGAGTCGAAGGCCTTCCGAAGATCAATGGATACAAGTACAACAAAATATCCCTTGTCTATATTCTTCATAATGAATTCAGTAGCAGCTAGGATAGCTAATTCAGTAGAATGATGTTTCCTGCAACCGAATTGAGACGCAGTCATTATACAGTTTGTTGCAAGGTAATCCATCAGCTTGCCGTGATACACTTTTTCCAATAATAGTAATAAATTAGATGTGATCGAAATAGGTCTAAATTCAGCTGGTACTCTTGCTCCATCGACCTTCGGAATAGGCACAACTCTGGCTACCTTCAGTACATTCGGTACGATTCCAGATTTAAATGAGCTGTTTATTAAATTCAGTATTATATTCTGGAATGAGGGCAAGCCCATTAACTTATCTAAATAGTACTTGGAAATGCCAGTGGTGTCACATGTCTTTGAAAGTTTCTTTCTCATTAGTTTCCATGCTTTACGTACGTCATATAAATTAACTTTTTCTACATAAAACAGATTTGTGTCATTCGGTTTATGAGCAACCACGTTCTTATCTAGTGTATCAGCAACAGTAACACCAGGCGGAAATCCCATTTCACAGTAATATTTATTAATTTCATTTGGATCGACCGTGGTAAGGGGTTCCGATTTAGACGCCAATTGTAAATTGAACTCTTTCTGGAACACACTCCAGAGATTAGATTCTTTGATTTTGTCTTGAATGTGTACCTTGTAGTCATTCTGCCGTGATTGTCTCACAAGTCTCGAGTAGTGCTTTACCTTTGTCTTATGCCAGTCAAATTTGGTAACAATGTGACGGGACACATGATACTGCCGAATAAGCATTAGCCTCCTTGTTTTACCCGATAATTTGAACGAACACCTCAAAAACTTTCGTCTTACTGTTTTAGTTGGTATACCATCAGTATAGGTTTGAACCGTGTTACGTATTACATTATCGCATAATTTGTTCGTGTCATGTTCAAACATCAAAGCCCTTTCATGATTTACAAAATGAGACAGTATCAATTCCCAATTAGCATTTTTGTATTGTGGCACTTGACAACTCCCCTCACTCCGCCTTCTACTTTTCCCATAAATATTAAGTATCTGCATCTTGTGATCAGAGATTAGTCTATTGACGACTACCGTCGTTGTTTTTTGTTGTACACACTTTACAAACACTAGGTCAATGATATTGTTCAAGCGGGTGAATTGAGTTACCGTTTGCTTAAAATTAAATAGCTCCGCTGAAGCTAATAATTTCTGAGAGTCCGTGCCATTGCCGTTTACGCTTATATTAAAATCACCGCACACATAACAAGATTTTTCCGACTTCGATAAGAATTCAAAAATTTTCTCAATGTTGCTTATATCATTCGTTACTGTGTCTCCAGTTCTATAAATACATACTACTATAATTGATTTATTTTTCTTTACTTGAAATGAGATGCTTGTAAATTCCAACGACGTTGGTTGATCTAATTGTATTGAGTCAAGTATTTGGTATTTTGGGTTGTAATCCTTCCTACACAATATTCCGACCCCTCCTCCTCTACCGTTCCTGTCTTTTCTAAATAAATTAAAACCTGTTGGAATTGGAGTTACTTCACCCTCATCTAACCATGTTTCACTTAAACAAAAAACATCAATTTTTTCTTCTCCTATTGCATTAACAATATCGTCAAATTTGTCTCTAACTGATCTCATATTCTGATGTGCCATTATAACATTATACGTACTCTTGCTGCACCTTCACGCATGACTGTCCAATTCCTCATCTCCTGGTATATCCATGAATGATTGTGAGCTGCCAGCTTGCGACGATGATTGTTGAGATGCCCCAGTAATTTTTCCCCAGTTAACATCTTCGACATTCTGCTGACCATCCATTCTTGCCCTCTTGGATCTTCCAGCCCCGTTATCTTCTCCCTCGTTACTTTGAATTTTGGACCGAAGGCGGTACGGGCTCCTTATTTGTTGTTGGTTTTTGGTGAGATCGTGCTGAATACTTACTCCTTTAAATTGAGCTTTCCCTTTTAATAGCTTTAAATTACTAAAAATATTCTTTTTCGTCACTGGATCTTGAAGGAATATTCGGATTGGTCTAGGTTTGGAACTTTTTCCTTCTTCCCCAATTCGCTCCACAATTGGTTTCCATTCGTCATCCGGTTTGATTATGTAAATTAATTCGTTAAAAAGCTCCTCCCCAGCTTCATCTTCCGAGATTCCGAAAACTATGAGATTGTTTTTCCTCCACGTTCTTTGTTTTTCCTCACTTATTTCAGCTTTCAGGTCAGCTACAGTCTTCTTCAGCGCGTCAGTAGTGCATATTCCCTCTTTACTCTTCTCTAGTTTTTCTACCCTCATCTCAACATCAGTAAGCCGGTTGTCCATCCCGTTTAGTCTCTCCATTATCCTTCCTAGCTGTTCAGTGTTCTCTCTTAAATGCTCCGTAGTATCTATATGCTGTGCTTTCATTAGTTTCAGTATCTCCCCAATACCATGTTGATGTACTGCAGGGTTTGCTTCAGGTGGCTGATTCAGTGTTGAATACATATTGCTGTTTGGAAAATGTAATATAGTTCTGTGCCAGTATCACGGGGAACAAGATTCCAAAACAAGGCAGTGTACTACTTGATGTACATATACAATATAAATATCACTTATCTCTAAGGTATGCAAATGAGGTCCTAGTCTCTGACGATTCCTTTGGCTTCCCTCTATTGAACGTGCTGCATTGATGATTGACAGTATTCTTGTCTTCCTGCAACTATTATAATACAGTTCTGTGCCAGTATCACGGGGACCAAGGTTCCACTGAGAATACCAGTACTACTTGATGTACATATACGTATAAAAGTGTAACTTAACTTTAAGGTATGCAAATTAGGCTTTGGTCCCACAATCGTCTTCTCCCCTCACCATTTCCTTCAGCCAGTCTTGATTTTTTGAAATTTCCACTAAATCGCAACTCTTTTTTGAAAATCTGAATTCATCACTAAAAAACTGACACTCACACGATTCGATTAATGTAATTTAGAGCACTAGTAGATAATTATAACTCAGTAGGGAAAATTATATTTAATAAAAGTAGCGACGAGCTCTTCAGGTACGTGTGTGCTCTCTGCTGAATATCATCAAATAGGGAGTGGAAGAGCCACGACTGGGGAGGAAGTAGAATGGGTTGCAGGGTGATGAGAAAGTTTGCAAGGTCCTGCAAGCCCCTGAGTCTGGGGTATGGGAACACTTTTACAATAAGAATGACAACGTCCCTCAAGTTTCTCAAGGCGCTGTTGCGGAACACAAAGAGGTGCGTACTCACATTGAAGTAAAGTGTCGCTTAAAATATATAAATGCGTCTTGTTTATCATGTGGGTCATTTAAGATTTATTCACATGCCAAGTAATAATTTAGCTAACAATCTCATGGGCTCCTTGTAATTTCCATAAAAGGACCCTAGAATATAGCCACTAATTTCTCGTCTCCCATTCCCATAACGATGCATATAATTGTATATATAGTTTGCATACCTCCCTTCGGCCCCCTGGGTAATTACCACAGGTAGTGTAGTGCTCAGCACCTCAAAAATGCTCATTTTTACAGAAAGACGACAGTCAACCCAATATAGTTTGGCATATCTGTATCACTTATTCATACTTTATTGCATACACAGATTCACATTCACAGATTACAAGATGCTTATGCCTAAGAAACGTCCTCTCTCGGTAACGTTGAAAGAGAGGACTTCATATTTGTAATAATAGGTCCCACCAAATCAACTGGACCGACATATGGGTCAATTTTAAAGGAAACATTTTTTTTTCTTCGCTCACTCACTATTGGCAGCTTTGGCTTCACAGACATCATACTAAAAAGATTCTCATTTTGGATTTACCGAGCCCGCAATTCCCATGCAGGAATTGGTTTCTCGGGAACCATTCCCAGTCGCTTCTTCGATTGTCTCCCGACATTTTTCCAGAAGCGTAATCTTCGTTTCCTTTCCTTTCTCTCAAATTCCAAGTCTCTTGTTTTGATCTGATGAAACTTATCGGTCCAGTAAATTGCTGGCTGTTGTTTTGTCTTGTTGAAATTCTTAAAATGTTTTTCGTTAGGAATTATGTAACACAAACGGAATACTCCCTCCTCTGCTAATTCGTTTGATACACACTGCTCCTAACATTAGACCAGTTCATACATTAAATTAATACAAATACAAAGTCACGGTCACGTGTATTATAAAAAGGATTCAGAGGTGAGCAACAGCTAGCAAGTAATTCGGTGACTTTGAATCTTTGGAATTAAGATGTGTAATGGCCGTTTAGAAATTTTGGCCGCCGTTCAAGGTGTGCAAATACAAACAAACTTACTCGTGTACGTTACTATATTGGAACGAGTTTAATTGTAGATCATACACCAATGTCTTTTGCCTTTACTTTGTCTCCTATCTTATCAATAACAAGTCCACCAAGCGGAATAACTTAGCTCGCTGCCCAATCCTTACGAACCGAACTTGTGGTCTTACATACCAAACCAAACCAAACATACTTTAATACAACCTAACACCCACCAACCCCGACTACTCCACCCAATAAATCCAAACCTACCTTAAACAAGGCGAACCGAACAAATTCACCCACACAAGAAACCCCATAGCACGCAAACCCTATAGCAACCAACACCGGAAGTTAAGCGGAACTCGGAAATATGATGCGCAATCGAGATAAATTGTAAGCGAGAGTGCTTATTGTTGACAAACGGGCGGAAGTCAATTTAAAATGAAAATGTACAGTTCAAACGCATAATACAAGTAGCATGAATGAGTGGGACAAGCCCAGATTTTTATGCCCATAATTTTATGGAGGTTTCTCAGATGTGTCAATAAAACGCTTTTAAAATACTATTGAACCTGCAAATTTAAAACTACTTAAAACTTACAAATTCATGCTGACGTCGGCAACCATGTTGAATTAATAACCTTTCATTATTCACTATATATTAATCGTAGTAAGCAACATATAAAATTCTTGTTCAACTTATAAATTCAACTTTATTTGGACCTACTGGCAAGACAGACGGCAACAAAAACAACTACTAATAGGCTTAATCTATCAACAAATCTTAATAACAAGCTAATAAACAAACTCAAACTGGAAACTTACAAGATAATTTACGGAAAACTACAGAAAACACCAAACTCATATTAAACTATAATGCAAATAAAATATCGACAATACGTGAATAACAGGCAAAACGTCAGATAGACTGCGAGGAATCAATTTCGGTATCAGACGAATGTTCTGAAACGGGACTTCTCCAATCGGTATAGTCCGCCGTATATAGAGGGCTACTTGGCGGGACAGTGGATTCGCATGAGCTGCACAGATGCTCGCCTAGTGTCAAGCCGTTGTTCTGTGGTGAGATCTGGACTACTCTCGAAGCCTCCACTTGTGCTTCCCATTCTGGTACATCAAGATTTGCATTCGGCCCGCTCTCAACCACAATGTCAGGATCAATTAGGTTACGATTCAATTTGGCAGCAGCGTCTAATATGTAGTCAATACGCCTGTGTTTCTTCAGTCTTTCGCGATGGTGTCGAGCATATCCCAAGAACCAGAGAACAGAGGTAACATGCGAACAGGTTAATAAAACTCTCGATCCAACTGGGCATGTGCAATAGAATCCCGTGATTGCAGCAGAACCAATACTAGACATGTCATATTCCAGCCAAACAGTTCTTATAATATTCTTATGGAAACAAAAAGCCACTTTTGCTTGAAGTAGGTCGGGTGAGGGCTTGTAGATCTTGATTTCGTACATGTTTAAATCTGATTCAGCCATCTGACAGAAATATTCCTGTCCCTTGGAGATCTGATACGGGCCCAAAGTAATTTCAAAAATATCATCCAAAGTGAGACTAGGAAATTCAATCCCACTAGCGTTCTCAATGCTAAACACAGTTCGCCTTCTTTCAATCCCCAACCGATCTATTTTTTCCTTTAATGCATTTGGCGCATTTTGACGATCCAGACATTTGTGTAGTATAAATTCGTGTTGATCGCCAAACCGTCTTAGTGGAGGGCAAAAGCAATTAGTCATTGCACATGCAATCCTATAGAAGCGAGTAATTTTGGACTTGTATCCATTGGGGACGACATTCTCGAAAAACTTGAACATACTCTTGATTCTACCATTCGCTGATTCGACAACGTTACGGCACAAAGTTATTTTTCTGGTATAGTTTGCCTAATCTGTCGTGAACTGATTTGTAGTTTTAAAGGCAGGAATCTGGACCACCATATTTCTTCGGATTAACGGTAACTCTGCATCTCTGAAGCCTCTATCAACGATAAAATTATCACCTTCCTCAATAAACGTAGTCAGCCCGACTGGTATCCGGTTTGAATTAACTTTGTCCAGCATATCTAAGAGAATCTCTGCATCGTTGTTTACGCCGTCACAGTACCATGGTCCCTCAGCTTCCAGAATGTGGCCATCATCAAGTACAATTTTCATGATTTTAACAAGGTTCCTGCTCTTTGGCATTGATTAAGTTCTTCTTTGTTCGACGTGATCGACTGGCTTCTGCGTGTAGACGTACGTTGCATCAACCGTTAAATTTATATTTTCCGGTGCAATAGTAAATAGCCGTGAAACAAACTCTGAGTTGTGACGAGCGATGGCTGTTTCTCGGGTTAGATGAGATTCCTGGAATCCTAAGTTGTCCACTACAAAGGTTTCCTCCAAATCTCGTGAGACAGTGTCAATTATTGAGCTGATCGTACGCTGTGACTCTATTCCAAACAAGTGCCCTAATACTTGCTGCGAGACTCCTGTCCGAAGTTTGACCAAGAAGATGGCTAATGCATTTTTGATTGATCTTATTGGAGAATTCCGTAAAGTTGATTTGGTTCGTAGTGTCTCGTACATTGAGTAGAAGGAACTTTTGTCAATTCCCAGCAGGAGTTTATACGTTTTGTCAGGAAGGTCCTCATTGAAGTCAATTATTCCGGGGTTACAGATTAGCTTATCAGTCAGTCGGTTTATCAAACTTCGCAATTCCACTTCGGTTAGACTAACAGTCCCAAATCTTGTAGCCTTCAAATATATTATGTTCTTTGACTCCTCCGTAAATACGCCATTCACCATATGCTTTTTGCACGCTCTTGCCTTTGGTGGTATCAAAATTCTTTCTTGTATCCAAACGTCATCTCTTGCTTTGGATGGAATGCTTCCCCGGTTAGACCGATCATGGCAAAGACAACACCATTTTTCAGAGTATGGGATTGATCGAACGTTGAGTATGATAGATGTTGCAACAACTTTTGGAGGCTTATTGTTTGGCACGGCGGATTTGTAATTTGTGTCGTGACACGGAACTTGAGATTGACTTGACTCTGAATAGATGGCTTCGGCGAATGGACTCTGCTGCTGTGAGGGTTCTATGTCCTGGTCAAGTTCTGGCGAATTAGTTTGCATAATCACCTCCTGAATTGCTGACGTTCGTGATTCCAACTGGTTAATGGCTCCCTCAACCGACTCTCTAGATGATACTAATTCGCAGAACTGTGGAGTGTTCCGGCTTGTGACGATCATTTCTAGGTTGTTCAGTTTGGTTTCCACAATTAAAATACGTTCGTTAATTGCATCCCACCATTTCCTCTCACCTCCTCTCGGGAATTTTCACCGTCGGACCCGCTCTCATAAGTATCCTGAGAATTTGAAATGCAAACACTATACTGAATTTGGGATGGGATTAGGAATGGCCCTTAAGTTATACACGTATAACTGTTTATATAGA
>JAANSN010004215.1:0-15756 GCA_036850665.1 Dicranocentrus wangi | reverse complement strand
ATTGGAGGTTTCAGAGATATGACTTATTAGCCAAAATGGCTAATAAGCGAAACGAAAAATTAGCCATTTCGGGGCGGGAAGCTAAAATTCAAGGCTTATTAGCTACGTTAGTTTTAGCCAACAAAAAGTGGCTAAAATGAAGTTTTGATTTTTAGCCTCCAGCCCCAAAATCGCTAATTTCCCGATGGCTTATAAGTCGTTTTGGCTAATAAGTCGTAACTCTGAAACCCACTAATATATGCTATTGGAATTAGAATAGAAATGACTTGAAATGAGCTAAAAAACTGCATACATACCGGTTATACCGATATGGCCACCGGTACGATAGCTCCGTTGTTGCGTTGCCGTTCCGTGCGGTGCAGTTGAATTAAAATCGAATTAATTGCATGCAATTGCATTGCTCATTATAGTTATTGCAGATTTATAAGTATTTTCACATGTGTGCATGAGAAAAGTGACCGTGTCCCTAGTCCCTGCGAACTATCACTACCACACGTGCATTGCAACCTGGCCTGGTATATCCTATGATTACTCAATTGGAATGTGGTAGATCAGTGAAACAAATAAAATAATAAGACTATAAAAATATTATGATATTAATATTATAGTTCATTATTCTAATAACATGCAGATTCCTCATCTTCCTTCACCCACTGACTTGATGAAATGGCAACAAGTAAAAACTCGACAACTTACCTTCGGATTATGATTATCGCTCGCACTTTGGTGTACACACTGCTGCATCCAGTTAAATTCTGTAAGTTTAGTGATAGTGACTGATGCATCCAAAATCTTGCATTTATCTTACTCTCCTCACATAAACAAAGCACAACACCTTACACACAGTACAGTTGACAGTTATTGAGCCGAAAAGTTATTCAACATTTATTGTCACATGCATGCACAATGCACACGTCACACGTGGACCACAGCGTTCTGTTATTGTGAGTTTCAAAGTACGTTCACCAGTTTTTTTATTTTGCCATATTATGCATACCGTAATAATTTGCTAGTAATTAATTTAGTGGCCACTGATTTAGCATTAAATTAGCACATCAATCACCACTACATGAACATCTAGAGTTAATCAAACAGGAGAGGGTAGAGTAACATAATTAATTAAAAGGTGAGTTGATTTGAGTACTGTTATGTGACTGACTTTTAATATGGTGTTGAGAGACGAGAGGACAAAATATTTACGCAGGTATGTACCTCCTTTTTTAACACAAGTTTGGAAACTTACAATTTAATTAGCAGACTTGAGTGGACAGAGACAGTCAGAGAGACAGAGACCAGCCAGACCATAGACCACACACAACAACACAACGCAAACATTGTATCCAAGACACAGCTCTGAAACCACAACAAACCGGATCGCGCTACAACATGTTATTAGTGTGCACACTCGATGGTAGAGTATGATATGCAATTACACAGACTATTGCACAGTTTGCTTGCACACTCTCTGCAACTGCTGGAATGATGGAAACTGGAATTGCTGGACAAACGACGCGCAACTAGAAGCGCCTATTTATGGAACGATAATTTTGTATGCAAAATCACTCTAATACTCCCTCCCTCTCCCTGCCCCTCCCTACTAATGGTTTATGGATTCACAGGTTAGGTTATTATGTAATTGTAGATTCAGATTACAGAATTTGCTTGCTGCTGGTAATATTGGTTGGTATATTCTCGTTTTTATTAAAAATCTTGCTTTCGTATACACTAATTGTAAGTTTGATTATTAAAAAGATTGGATGAACATTATATTCATAAATACACATTCACAGGTACTGCATCTACTACGTAATGTTAAGAAATCAGTTCGTCTATTATCATCGATCATTCAATCAAAACGATGAGCGTCGAAAGATCAACATAAAAAAAGGAGCAAATCAGTCAACTAGTGGCTATTGTGATAGGATTTCGCTTACCCCCAAAACCATGTTCAAACTTCTCTTTAGGCTTTACCAGACTTTACCACCTTCGATCTCAACAATATTTACAATTTACACAAACAACATCCATGCTGATATTTTGACTAATTGTTTTAGTGAAATTTTTATACAGAGCCATAGAACTCTCAGGGCCTCAATGTTATTTTAGTAAGCTTCAAATTCGGATTGGTACATAAAACTGACACCATCTAAACTACAGCACCAATACCAGTGCCTCCCAGAACTGAAATCCTTAGTAAAGTAGGAAAAGTCGCCATTTCATCCTGTGTCAAGGACACTTGAGAGTTTGCACACCGCGGCTCGCCGTCGGTTCATTTCCGGATTCCCGCTGTACATATACTCTCCCCATCGTATCATCCTCGTTCAATCTTCTTAAGGGGCTCACGGAAGTGACATGTGCGTAGACTCATCTTCGTCGTGAATACTGGTCTCTACTGCTCCCAATGAGGCTGGAGAGTCAGTAACGGAAGGGGAAGCGCCTCGCCTACCTTTTGAACCAGCCCCGTCAGCGTTACGAACACGCGATAACGGACCCTTCCTACGTGAGTAAAGTATCAAATTGTTAAGGCTCCTTTTGTTATTTTATTTTAAATTTGAACTTGCTATATAATTTACCTTTTAACAGCGACTTTTTCGTTAGCTTTCTTGCTTTTCTTTTTTCTGTCAAGCGACCAATCTTCATCATCGTCATCTTCCTCGAAATGATCATCTTCAGATCCCAACTCACCATTTAGCTATTAAAAAGTGAGTTGGATTATTACATGCACATGTGCATTATATTACTTACATGTGAAATACGTAATAATAAGCATGCCACATGTATTTCCTTACCGTATTCTGACTCTGACCACTGGAAGTTGCTGCTTGATTAGAATTTTTGCCAGATTCACCGGTAGAATTATTTGAATTGTTATTATTAGAGTTGTTAGAAGCCGCAGCCAGCCGACGACTTGCTATACGAGAACTGTTTCTACCCATTCCCATACATTTTTCCAAGTGAGGTGCAAATCTGGAAGCAGCTAGCGTCCGGTGACATTTAGGGCATTCACACTCAAAGTTGTACTTTTTCGATAAAGGATTCCCGAAAATGTCTACGCCCGGCGTGTCTACAATTTGGTAATCCTCCGAAACACTTTGAAGTATTCCTAGGGATTCCAACTCTCCCCACCGAAGTAGCTTTCCCATTTCCCTTCCAAGATTAAAGTATTCTTCATCAATATACATGTCCAATAATTGGGAACAAGCCACTTTCAACGTTTCCTGTACAAAATACATAAATTGTTAAACCAAACCACACCATTCTCCCTCTCCCTCCAAATGTCAATGGATAAACTTTAAATTTTTTTCAACTTCATTACACTGTGAATTACTGGCTTGCTGGCATATAATTCATTTAGCTGAATTTGTGGCTGCTCCCCATTATCTTCATCCTCCATGACGGCCAAAAAGTATTGAAGACTGTACGGTTAAACTAAACGTCGTCAGTCAGTTGAGCAGAGTCAATATAACAGTTGGCCAACTTCTTGCTATATCCGTGCGTGTCCCCAATCCAATCCAATGTTGTGTCGGGGATGTGGGTGGAGCGGACAATAACTCAACTAAACCTGAAACTAAAAGAAAGTACATCCAAGTGAGCTCCAATAATGCCATGCCCATTTATATAAGGCGTAAGGGTGAACGTATTTATTTACGTAATTTAATTGTACCAACCGGTATTATAACTCCTTTATTCAGATGTCATTCATCATCATCCATCTTCTTACACACAATCTGGTTTTTTACAACTGTGATTGATACCAATTATAGAAATGATATGCCTATGCCTACAACAAATCCACTGAAAAATTGGTCAATTAAGTCCTCTCACAAGGATCCATCCAAGATGTAGCAAACCACAAAACGAACGAGGAATTTATAGTCGTCGTAATTTTAGAAGACTTTGATGAAATGAGGAAATTTGCTATTCGCTTGCTTGCTTGCGTTGTTGTTCCCGGACGAAAACATTCCCCTGCTAAATATTTAATATACACTAGTAAAATGAACTACTAAAAAAAGCTCATGATATGGTGTTAGTTTTATGGAAAGATTTTATTGTGAATCCAGGAATTAGCTGTGTGTGGAGTGTGGAGGACCATACCACTGTGTGGGCTTTCAATTGGCAATAATATAGTATCCAGAGCTGAGGCCCAGCTAAAACAAGACACTAAAGATACAGATGTGGATCTGCATCTGGCTGGATTCTGGCTGGATACATACATTGCATTCAGCTTCAGCATAATATTTTTTGCCTTGTGTTGTAGATGTAGATGTGGATGGATGTGCATGTGCGGTATGAAATGAATGTGAGCATATGCATGTATTATTTTCAGACAAGAAGAAAGCTGCTATGAAAACAGGTTACAAAATGCAATGCAATGCAATGCAATGCAAAACATACATCCAAACAGCCTCTATCTGTCTGTGTCCATGTCCGTGTTTATGCACACTGTCTGTCTGTAGTAATAACTATGTATAAAGGTTTAATGGATGGGGGGCGACTTGATACGCATTTTCATCCGTCACAGGCAGAAGAGACTCGACTCGACTCCTCACATTGAGAATGGGATTGCATTGAATTGACGATTGAAGTATGGGATTTTCAACTTTTGGATTTTGTCTTGTCATAAAATAATATTATGTACGTACGTACTAGTACATACAATATCTGCAATCTGCATACAGAGATGTGTAGTATAAAACAACATAGTGATGATAGTGATGATAAAATAGCAGTGGGATTGAGACAAGTCATCCTGCCTTCCTTCCCTCTGCAGCTCTGTTCTGTTCTGAGTGAGAACGAGAAGTGAAGTGAGGAATCGGAACGGAACTCATTTCTGTCGGATAATAATAATAATTTAAAAATATATAATTATATTTATAGCACTGTATACTTGTTTTAATTGGAAGGATGGTAAGTTATTATGGGTTATTGTTATGATGTAGAATTGAACAATTTGATCTTTGACCTCTAATGTACATGGCACATCAACATCATCAATCAATCATCACTAATCTGTTACAGATTTTATTTGAGACATATCAGTTGACTGACTGTATTAAGTACTAATGGAAAAAATATATATACTTGTTTGTGTGCATGTTTAGGGTCAAAACCAATCCAATGCCCCTGGAGGGTCGGGAGATCGGAAAGGAGATGAAAAGAAAAAGAAGTACGAGCCTCCAGTTCCTACTCGTGTTGGGAAGCGAAGGAAGAAGGTTAAGGGTCCAGATGCAGCTCAAAAGCTTCCCCAAGGTACACTAACATAGAGCATGTGTATCTAAGCGTACACTATGTAAATTCGAAACTAGTGCAAACTAGTTGCATTATATATTTGCTTACAAAAGAGCAGAAAGTTAACTTTTTTCTGGGGCTGATTTTTTTTGTAGTTACTCCGCATGCACGTTGTCGTCTGAAGATGCTGAAGATGGAAAGAATCAAGGATTATTTATTACTGGAGGAAGAATTTATCAAGAATCAAGAAAGACTGAAGCCACAAGATGAGAAGAATGAGGAAGAACGGTCCAAGGTATAAGGATTTTCCCCTCAGTACTCTTAGCCTGGTGTTGCTTTTCTTGTTTTGAGAATGCTGGGTGGCTACTGTTTAATTCTTGTCTTTTCTTGATATTTTATTGCATGTCCTAGGTCGACGATTTGCGAGGAACGCCAATGTCTGTTGGAACTCTAGAAGAAATTATTGACGATAATCATGCAATCGTTTCAACATCTGTCGGCTCCGAACATTACGTTTCTATCTTATCATTTGTGGATAAAGATCAATTGGAGCCGGGTTGTGCTGTGTTGCTGAATCATAAAGTCCACGCGGTTGTTGGAGTTTTATCTGACGATACTGATCCTATGGTCACAGTAATGAAACTTGAGAAAGCGCCACAGGAAACGTATGCCGATATAGGTGGTCTTGATACTCAAATTCAAGAAATAAAGGAGTCTGTCGAATTACCTCTCACTCATCCCGAGTACTATGAAGAAATGGGAATTCGACCTCCAAAGGGCGTCATTCTATATGGTCCTCCAGGTATGAATATGATAATGCTAATGCAGTTTGCATGCCTATTACGCTAAAACTTATCGTTGACCTTTTTTGAAATGATTTCTAATTTCTTATAAATTAGGTACTGGGAAAACGCTCCTTGCCAAGGCCGTGGCAAACCAAACATCAGCTACGTTTTTGAGAGTCGTTGGATCCGAACTGATTCAAAAATATCTGGTAATTGTTTATTGTTTACAGCTTAATTACCAAAAAGCCCTTCTTATACGACATTATTACTGTAGTATTCTGATTATGTTTTTGAACCTTGACAGGGCGATGGTCCTAAATTGGTCAGAGAATTGTTTCGAGTGGCTGAGGAACACGCACCATCTATTGTTTTTATTGACGAGATAGATGCTGTTGGAACGAAAAGGTAAAAGTTGATAACTCACAGGAACTTGTAAAAGTATGGTGTATTAGGATTAGAATTTCGTAACTAATTCTTGACCCTCGAATCCTATTGTTCATTTGAAGATATGACTCTAATTCCGGTGGCGAGCGAGAAATTCAACGAACCATGTTGGAGTTGTTGAATCAACTCGATGGTTTCGATTCTCGAGGAGACGTGAAAGTAATTATGGCTACTAACCGCATTGAAACATTAGATCCTGCTCTAATTAGACCTGGTAGGATTGATCGTAAGATTGAGTTCCCCTTGCCTGATGAGAAAACCAAAAGAAGGATTTTTGCCATCCATACTGCACGTATGACCTTAGCTCCCGATGTCCAACTTGACGAATTAGTTATGGCAAAAGACGATTTGTCTGGCGCAGATATCAAGGTATAGTCAGTGTTTGGAAATATGGCTGTAAGTGTCACAATTATGATTTAAATACCAATTTTGCTTTGAAATTCATGCAGGCTATTTGCACTGAAGCTGGTTTGATGGCTTTACGAGAGCGTCGAATGAAAGTGACCAATGAAGATTTCAAGAAGTCAAAGGAGAATGTACTTTATCGTAAGAAAGAAGGCACACCAGAAGGTCTATATTTGTAATGTTTCAGTCTAACAATAATTATTTTGTATTTAACCGTCTCTCATCTATTCGTATTTTACAAGTGAAATATTACATTATTGTATTGCATCAAACATAATTTAATAAAATATTGAAAAAACTAAAATTAAGCTATATTTGGCTCCTGGCTATTGTAGTATTAGCTAGATATCCCATTAAATGATTATACACTATCAGTATATATCAGTATACGCCATAGACCACATTCTAACGTAATACATCTTCGAGAGGAACTAGGACTGAAATGCAGAGCAATCCCTAAAAACTTTATGACATTCCCCTTTCTTACTTCCAATGTGGGTAGCTAAGTCCATAATCTCCAGTTTTTCCCTTTGTGATGGCGTACTGAGAGGTTCAAGTACATGTTCAATGATGGTACTACAAGAGGAAAGAAAGTTACTGAAATCGGCTTTACATTTTACATAACAGTACCTGCCGTTTCTCCGAGTTGTAGTTATGTAAAGTAGTATCTATTTTACCGTATCATTTTCTTAAACCCCTGGCCTTCAAAACTATTATCTTGACCTTGATTTATAAGTCTGTTTATCATACAGATGGGGTAAGAGCTGCACTGGACAGGCCAATCCCTCTCACGTATGCGATTGAGACGTAGCTATGTATTAATAAATTACTAGGTATGAGAAAAATCAGAATGCAATTTCCGTTTTTACGTATAGTGTAAATCAAATAATGTGCTTTACTTACCAAGTGTGGGATAATAGCTGTAGCTGAATTTCCAGGAAAATTAGAACCAGAGAATTTATTTGATTTTGTATCCCGTTTTCCTCGTTTTGGTAAATTTCCTCCACCTCCAGGTAAATTTACTCCTCCTCCACCACCAGGTACGTCCACGAAATGGAAATCATCATCGTCGTCATCATCCATATTGTTAAGCACGTTCTATTTTTAAGCAATACACAAATTCATAAAATAATCCGGACATCAAATTCCATTTTTAGCAACAAAGCAAAATTTAATAGTACATAAGATCTACGTCCTCAAGAAGCCAAACAATAGAAAGTATTCACGCAGAACAAAGAATACCTGAAGGTATGACGCTAGCCCCAATACCCCAAGTAGCCCAAGGGCTGAATTACATCCTTTCCTATAACCAGAAACACGAAAAAGTTAGTAAGGAGAAAAGGTTTGATAACCGAGGAACTTGTACAGAGATTACAGATAAAACTAACGCACAGGTGTATGAGGCGGTGCGGTGATGCTTTTACTCACTATGACATAGGTATACTGTTCACATCAAATAGTTATAATTTAAATTAAACTACGGCATTACTTGACGAGAAAGAAATACATTGAAATTGCAAGTCATAAAAATAATGGCGCTATCGTTGTATATTGTAGTATCCATATCCATAAATAGAATTAATTGCAAAAGCAAAGTTGAATTGTAATGCTGATGTTGCAGCTTATCAGCTCACGTTATAACAATGAGTAAATACCTGAATTAGTGCCAATAATGAAAGGAAACCAAGCATTCCTACCGCCGAATTGTTGACCTGGCTCGCATGATGGCTTGAAAATGTTAGTAGTAAGTAGTTAACATTTCAGTTACAAGTATATTAGATATATTTCGTATATGCAGACTGGCTAGTCTAACAGTAATTTTTGTGTGCCAGAGTAAGCTGATTTTTCCAATAAGTTCATCGTCATTTCATATAGCGATTAATAACTGAATGTATTTTGCTATTTTTGCTAATATTGCTTACCCGGAATCCCACCCCCAACCCCACCCTCCATTATTATCGGCCGCAACATTGTTGTCTTCCTCTGTTCCTTGAAGTCCTGCTGAAAGAAGCATTGAATAATCAAAATAAAGAAAATTATCTCCTTTCCTTCGAATACGAATCTTTGTGCATGTAATTAGTCTCTATATTATATATACAAGATTCATATGCACTACTCATACGCATGACTTGACACGACTATGATATTTCTATTTGGGCTTGGTACCTGCGTAGGGGTACTCATTCGACGGATTTTGGCTGGACTGGGAAGGATGTAGGCTCGGACTTCCAAAAGCTGTTACCTGTCGAGGGTTCCAACCATGACCCGTTGGCCCTACAAGGAGACATCACAAAAATATTACGTCGTACCGTAAGCAAGGGTGGTTTCTGGTATTCCATGGAACAGTCTGCAATTCATAATATACTATGGATTGAGGTATTAAAATGATAGACACTCACCCATTACCGCATAATTTTTTGGAAACTTGTACGCCATCGCCGATGAGTATTGATCTCTTGGACGCCTAAGTAATCTTTGAAAAGTCGCGTTCCTGGTTGTCTTTCCACTTGCAACTGATTGGTCTACGTTGTCCCAACGGCTTAAAGTTGTAGATTTCTCATTGCCTCTTAAGCTTGGTATATGTACAAGCGTTAACATGCAAAAATAGTAAATGGGGAGAGCCAACTTAAGCATTTTTGAACTTTCGCCTGAATTAACAAAAACTGAAAATATTACAAGCAATATCTGAAGAAATGAAATACGAAAAACTATCCCGAGAAATATCTGTTTTCAAATTGTTTGTAAGTCAATGTGTTAGTGGATATCTCTGCCCTGGCCCTAAACCACTTTTAACCTACCATGTTTTCTGAAATCCAAACTAATACTATTATAGTTTTTGAAATCTGGCTGTAATTTATACGAACCAGTTATTCTACAAATTTGAATACTACCCACAAAACAAAGCGAAGCGACTCCCTGACTTCACTTGCTACTTACATATGAGCACAAAGGTGAGCACAAATGATGGACAGGCGGAACAATGATGTCTTTATACGTGAGATGAGACTCGCTGTGCTCAAGATTGACAAGTTTCATAAGGTTAGAAGTGGTTTTGTAAGATGTAAAATAGCAAAAATATGAGTTTCCCCCAACGCAACACAACCTTCAACTTGGACTTCGCAGCGGTAGCAGCACAAAACCACAAAAACCGACGCTAATTCTTAACACCGATACCGATTTAACAAAACGTCTAAGAAACTGGATTTTTCTTATGCGGAACCGCCCATTTTCGGTTTCAGAGTTTTGTCATACAACAACAGTTCTGCTTGAGAAAATGGACACAGGATTCGGAATGGTTTTCACTGAATTACATGATTCGAGTTTCGGGTTTTTGTTCTGTAAACAATTCAAACGTAAAACACCTTGCATGCACCTTGCATTGTTCTTCTGTTGTCGTTACGCACCGTTGAAACGCTACGATGAGATATACACTACATTCTACGGTACACCGATTTCCCTTTGTGTTCTATGGAATTTGACAACAGCATTATTACAGGGAACCGCGATAGATTACAATTACAAAATAATCGCTTTATTCATTCACTAACAGCTAGTCACATGTTTTGCTCATTTAAAAAAAAAGTTTGAAAAATCAAGTTGCTAATGTGTCAACACTATCTTTTAACTACACTTAATGGTCATTGTTAATTACAGTTATAAACATATATCATTTCCTGTCACAAACGGACGAATCTGAACACTAACGTGTTGCGAATAACTTAAAATATTTATACAAATGCAGTTAAGCCGATAAATCATGATTTCTATACAAAGCGTAGTCATAAATTTCGCAAATCACTCGCCTTCCTCCAAAATATCTTCCGTTCAATGAAGCTTTGGCGGTTTCAGCTTCTGCAAAACAACAAAAAACAACAATAAAACGACTGCATGCGTCTCAAGTTAGATGTAAATTAATCACTTATTCATACCATTTGGATTCGTAAATTCTACAAAAATCTTGACCACAACTGGAGCGTCTTCTTCTTCGGACTGCTTTTCTTGGTAAATTATTACGCGCTCCACCGTACCGTAACGATTACATTCTTCCGTGATTTCGTCTTGCAAAGAGTCGTCGACGTCTTCAGGAGTGACCATGTTTTTCAGAACTATTACTGGGGAACTCTCACTTCTCATTAATTTCTGCATTACTAAATGTCTCGCACTTTGACCTTTAATGGAAAGGTTCTCCTGTGACGACAAACTAACATTTTCGTTTTCTTCCACTAATTTTTTCACCAATTCGTCTCTCTAAAATTATAAACGCATCATCATTAGTCAAAACATTGCAATTAGTTCAAATTAATTTGTGGAAGTAATGCAACTGCAAATAGATGCAAATCGATAAAATAGCTTACTGCAGGATTTGCTGCAACAGCAGCGGTAACAGCTGCGGCGGCGGCTGCCGCAGCTGCAGCACTGCTGACCGAAGCCACTGATGAACTTCCGTATATGGAGGACTGTATAGCAGTTGCAATTGCAACAGGTGTACCAGCAGATAGTAAAGAAGGGTTTGTCGTGGTAGCTGTAAGCCCTATTAATAACCAAATTTTTGTAATTAGTATACCTAGGTATGTGACCCTGTATTATCCATATAAGTAAAGACNTTGCAACAGGTGTACCAGCAGATAGTAAAGAAGGGTTTGTCGTGGTAGCTGTAAGCCCTATTAATAACCAAATTTTTGTAATTAGTATACCTAGGTATGTGACCCTGTATTATCCATATAAGTAAAGACAGCACATATTATGTGTTCACCTTTATCAAATAATGGAGCTGGCGCCACCATTCTATTTGGAAGTGCTGAAGCTATTGTTACTGGAAGAACACCAACGCCCGGTATAGCAAGACCAGGAGGTGGTACTGCTGGAATAACTGGTGCACTGGCTAGCCCTCCGCCCCCGCCCGATAATGAAGAAGTTGACTACAAAATAACACATTCAAGCAAACATTCTTAGGTAAAGACGCCCGGAAAACTTAAATTATTATGAAATTATTTAGTGTACTTATAAGACGTACCAAAGAGGATCCTAAAACAGGCGCTGTTGCAAGAGTTGGTAGACCGACGCCTGAAAGTACTGGACTGGGGGTCACTACACTAGGATGAATCACTGTACTTGCTTCTGATTTCGACAGCCCTAAAGCAGCTGCAGTGTTTGTTACAGCTTCCATCGCTTGAATTTTCGCTGTGGCGGCAGCTGCTGCTATCGCCGCTGCTGTTGGCATTTGACTTTGTGCCGGATTTGCTTGCTAACGGAGATAATGGATAGTCAAAGCAAATTTATAACAATGATGACCATTTCGTTTGCTTATCAAATATTAGTAGGTATGTGTTAATCAATCAAACCTGAAGAGCATTAGGAGGAGTGATCGCTTTCCCCACGCGTAGATATTGCCCGCCTAGATCGAATAAATTCATGGACGCTATAGCTTCCGCAGCCGACTGTGCAGCTTCATATTCAATAAAACCATACCCACGGTGCTTTCCAGGAGTCGGGCCTGGAGCAAGTTTACATGATTTTATTTTACCAAATGCTTCAAAAACACTGTAACAAAAAAATCAGTTAGTTAGCACACAACGACACAACTCAATATCATTTCATGTCTAATATGCTGTACAAATTAGTTGGATGGAGCTTGAAGATGCCTCGAAAAAGATAAAAATGTGCATATGCCGCTACCAACAATGTCGATTACCTTTTAATATCTTCCTCAGTCAGGTCTTGGTGAATAGATGCAACATATATTCTGTGATAAATTTTTGCCTCTTCCATCAGTTCATCTATAACTTGATCCATATGAGAAAATTTTATGCGTGTATCACGACCACACTACAAAAAATACAATTGTGTTAATCTTATAACGATCAATAGAATATATGTCGTTTAATATTTAATCCATCAGTGGACTTACTTTAATATTACGCCCGCCGATCATAACTCCATTCATTTGCTCTAATGCCAACTGGGCAGCTTCTGGTAGGTCATACTCAACAAACGCAAATCCTTTATGCTTTTGTGCGACAGGATCCCATGACATATTGATAGTTTTTATAGGTCCTACAATATTCAGATAAACATAAAACTTAAACTGATGTAATTATAAAGAGTAGATAACATATTTGGTCGAAATGCCATAATTTATTATGCGAGTTTGACTCACCAAATGGAGCGAAAGCTTGTCGAATTGTATCTTCTCGTAACTCGAAACTGATGCTTCCAATATAAACACGGCACATGAGAACTAGAGCTTGATGCCTTTGGAGTGATTTTGCTTGCTGTTGCTGATGAGCTAATGTTTGTTTCATCAGTACATATTTGATACTTTGCTCCATGGCATACTTTTTAGCTCTTGCGAGGTCTTCCTGCTCTCGTCTCTCCAATTTGGGCAAAGCAACCCCTAGGACACTCGCTGCAACATCACGCTTCGCTCCGGGACCTTAAAATGTTATATTTATATTACGCATTTAACAGAAATTCAGAGTTTAAATTAGACAAACCACGTTTTCTCTGACAAGAAACGTTTTCATATGATTAAACGTACCTGCAAGAAGTGGTCCGCTTTGATTAAGATCAGAGATAGGAATACTCAGAAACTCATGTGGCCCTAAATCCTCTACCTTTTGGCGTTTCAGCAGTGGATCAACATAAACTCCGGCTGCAGCTGCCCCTGCTAAAGGATTAAAAACTGAGGCCATACCACTCAAGGGTAACCCTGTCAGTCAAATGTGCCCCAAAATGCGAAGCCAAGTTCCAAATTTTGAAATATCAAACGGAAAATGGAAACGGCAAAAACGAAATATTCATTAGGACAAAATATAAACATGGACAGTCAGCACAGCACACACAAACAGAATTTGGAATTTCCAGCTTTTTCAACAAAACGAATGAAGTTTTCCTCAAAAAGCCCAAAATCTTCCTCAAAACTAGTCAACCCGAAGATAAAGCAACTAGCAAGCAATAGCAGAAACACAAATGACAAACATTACAGGGCCAACTATGATCAAATATATTAGATTGCAATAATAACAAAATTGCCAAATTGCACATTTGAAACAGGGATTCTGTGCGTACAACTGGTCGAAAGACAGATGAAACAGAAATCTTGCGTCCCGTAAAATGCGCAACCGGACCGGAAATTACAACCAAGCAATAGCAACAGAAGAATAAATAGACGATAGACGCATAATAATAATGAATTACGAGATCGAGCAAACTCTTTGTAAACAGGCACGAGCTGGATTTAGGATAGCTAGGCAGAGGATAATCCAATCCACATGGCAAAACAATATTGTTATAAATTACAGCAAACCCAAGCTAACTAATTCACTACACGAATGATTGTGTACGCTCTAAATGTTTGAAAATGGTCTTGAGCTTGACATTACCTGTAATCGACATGTTGACAGTATTCAATAAACTCTTTTTTTAAACCGCTTGGTTTTAGATCTGCTCCTCCTTCTTGATTCGTTTTACTGCAGTTTCCGACCCTCGCCTCCGCAACACTGCTTCTAACCGCCACGTTGATTTCCTTCCAAATCCCGATAACTGGCGTCGATTATCAAATTTATTCACAGGAACAGGTAAACGTGTAAAAACCCAAAAACATTTGACATTCACCAGATCAGGCTTGTTTGTATAGTGCCCAAAAAATACCCGGCACACCTTGCTCAAGGCCCGCTCCAGCCAGATATCAACAACAACTATTTCTCGAACACAATTTGAAATCCACTTTGATTAGGCAATCATTCATGCATGGATGGCTTCAAATTTTCAAGCAATTACTTGTACAAATAAATAAAAAATTTTGTGTATACCTTTTACTTTTACTTTGGTAAACCGGAGACGTTGTTTATACACTTCAAATTTACCCAGAGCTTCAATTGATGCCCTTACTTTGTTCCCAGAATATTGCAATGCCCCATCTCAGCAACCACTTTAATCTCGTGCTGCTTCATATCTGTCGCCTCAACAGCTGCTACCCCACAGCCTAGCCAGCCCAGGAGTACCAAACCAATCCAGTAGTTCCACAAGAAGACCAAGAAAGTGTTTTTTTTTGTTGATGTCTTTGTTTGTGCCAAGTTGGTTGAGAGTTTGTCGGTTGTTCAACAAGATTTTCAGAGTGCGGGCTCGCTCACCTGGGATGAGAATAACAATAAAACATTTTTTATCCTCTCTCTCTCTCGTCCTCCATTATTGTCCGTATTGTTGTTAGACTCCTTTAAAAACGTGATATTTTATCAATTAAATTGTTGCGAAACTTAGAATTCCTTTTTATATAAAAAGTGCTATTTTTGTGTTGTATTTCACAGTTAGGCATTAATAGGCATCATCATGTTGGGAAAAGTTATTGACAAGGAAAATAATAATGTCTCCGGTAATATTTTGCGTTCAAGTAATGGATCCCAACAAAAATCCTTGATTCCTGTTCTAGTATCACCATCTGTCTCTCCGAAAAATGAAAACTCGACTGTGTCAACAACTCCAGCGTCTGTGTCGAAGGTTTGCAACTTCCCTTTCTTTAGCAAGTTACGGTATATTAATTTATAAAATAATTCATGTTATCGGAATTTTTTTAACTGAGGAAATTTGTTGGAAATAACAGGGACGTAGACCACTGGGTCAAATTCAATGCAAGGGAACTCCAGCAGGATCCAACGTAGTTGGGAAACCTGCTCCAAAGTCGAGTAAAATCGGAACGAATGTCAAGGTCGATAAACCTACTGAGCGTTTATCTTCAGCAGGGATTCAAAGTAAATCTGATGGTGCCGCAAATACTCCTCATAATTCTCCGTCTGCCAAATTGAAGGCTAAGAAGAAGGCACTTGTTGAATCGAAAAGTTCGGGACAGTCTACGAGTACAAAATCTTTGAAGAATCTGAAAGATGCAGGTACGTAC
>JAANSN010004214.1:0-15761 GCA_036850665.1 Dicranocentrus wangi | reverse complement strand
ATTGGATTTTGAAATCGCTATCCCTAAGCAGTGATTTTTCAGTGATCACTTAAATTCGTTGTAATTGATTGACATTGCAGCTGGAAATGTTGTGAATGTGAGTTTCATCATAAGTCGATAACTTGGGATCTTTCGCAGGCCATGTGTTATACATGGGATTTGTTTTGTTGTGGCATATATTGATCCTCCGAAAAAAACCAATGCACCTGCCAGCTTTATAAAAAAACAGCGTAATATGGCGTAAATTATTTTATCTAAGTACATTATTATTCCACTTCCTAGGAATATATCTGTAGTGTCTCTCGCCTCCAGACAAACGAAAATGCATTTCTAGTGCAAAAATTAACGCGGAACACATTTTCTGTAAACCCTGGAGGGCTGGAACTGTTCCATCCGGTAATGATTGTTTTACAGAAAATTGAAACTATCAATGTATTCCGCGTTAATTTTCACACTAGAAATGCATCTTCGTCTGTCCGCACGTGAGAGACACTTCAGATATATTCCTTGTTAGATTAGTATCTAGGAGGATGGGTGGCCTAACCAAATGGGCATTATTAGCTCTTCTGCTCCTATTCAGCCTAATTTTCAATAATGTGAGTTAACTACAAGTACAAATACTAATTATAATCTTACAACTCGAATGTAAATGATATAATCCCGAAATATTTATAGGCATCAAATTTCAGTGAGCAGTATTTCGGGGTATGGCTCAACCCCTACCTTCCACTAAGTAGCAATCAGAGTAGCACAAATCGTTTCAACATGAAGGATTTGGAAGCAAAGATTTCCAAGGTTTCCTCAGAGTTCCGGCATTTCTTAATAACCGCCCCTACCTTCAGTGTGGGAGAAACAGGTACTTCACATTTGTGCTGGAGCCCGTAAATTTTGTTTTCGGATTTTAAATTGCAATTTTACATTATTGCTGTAGTTATGATTAGCACTCAAAATGATAACGTGTATATAATGATTTCCTTATTCAGGTATAATTGTACATTCCGATAGCGCGGAAATACCAAAAATTGTTGCAACCCTTAACAAGGCTGGACCACCAGACCAAACTCCGATACGGCTAACAATGTTGTTTCCTGTGGAATCTATGCATATTGCGGCTTTAAACCTTGCAAAAAGCTTTGTCGACGAGGCCAACTCAATTTTCCCAAATACAGTTGAAACGCTTCTCTTGGATGCTGACGCGTGGGCAAGGCTCGGCGAAAATTTTTCTAGCCTAATCGGCCTCCAAAGTCTCCAGACAAGAACCAATGGACCCACTTATAAATTAGGAGTGTCTGCCGATATCGCCGCTTGTGGGGCATCCCCTTATAGATTACACCCCGACTTAGTTCCTGTGCTTCCCCTTGTTCAAATTGTCTTCTTTGGAAAATATGCTCGCCCAGAGGCATTCCGACACGGAGTTAACAAATCAGTCCAAAAGCTTACAAAGGTGTTTGAAAACTGCAAAGATAAAATTAACAAGCATAACCCCGGAACCGAAACTGCGTTCTTTACGGCGTGGAGGGATGCTTCTGACGACAAATTTGCTCACCCTTCGGACTTGCCTTTGTTTTGGAGAGGAATGAACGACTGGGCCGTTAAAACAAGCACAAGTGTGGTATTAAGGGAAGCATTCGACAATAAAGGAAATCAAGAACGGCAATTCGGATGGTGGAGACTCATTCCAAACGGGGAAGGCAACGGCAATGATGTTTTTGAAAGCAAGGAGGAAACATATCGAAAGGTATCCCCGCATTATTAACTAAAGCTATGCATCTACTAACAAGGAAAAATAGAAATTTGGGTATAGACTTTGTGACATGACAAAACATTTCTTGTATACCCGTACAGTCGGATTGCTGTAGTCGACAGCATATTGGAGTTCTTTTTGCACCATTCGTGTCTGAAAAGGATATTGCGCAACGTTTAAAATCCCGCAGCGTTGAAGAGCTTGTTGCCATGGTAAAGCTAATTTCTTCAAAATTCGGGACCATTATGATGCAGCCAATTGCTGGACAACTTGTTAATATGCCGGCAGGTAGGCAAGTTGACCACGACGGCTATTAAGATTGGTGCCACATGAAATACCCGACGCCTTGCTTTTATTGTATAGGTCATGGCTATCTAAACATCCCGAAGGCTGTTGCACTATTCAACAAAAATCACAGCACAACTGGTCACCAAAGTGTTCGACTAATAATCCCATTTATGTGGGAGTNTTCAAAGACCATCCGTGGAGCTTAGAGACGGCTATAAAATTGGCAGATGAGGCAAATTCAGTATATCCGGGCACCGTGTCAGCGATTGCTCTAATTCCTCAAGAAACAAGATTTCATGAAATGGTCGTTGAGGCAAGAAGTAAAATTAGTTCATCGGGACAATATAAGTTCGCTCTTGTAATTGGAGTGCTTTGGTGCAATGAAAACTTTTTTGTGAGTGTATTGCTCCATATTCTGGCTGATACGAAACTTCTCATCGTCGATGTTCCTACCTTTGACGACTATGAGCTGGGGGTCGAGAAATATGCTCGTAACGTGCGCCAGCGATTTGCCCAGTGTAAAGATCTCATTGATAAATATAGCTTAGGAAATGAAACATGGTTTTGGACATACTGGCCGGACACGTGGAATGGCACTGCGGAGCAAAATCGATCCAGTCTGACATACTTTTGGAAAGAAATGAGCAAGTGGGCAGTGGACTCAAACTCAAATGTAATCTTGTCACAAGCCTTTGACAACCCTTACCTGGATTTGCCCATGAGCACGACTGGGTGGTGGCGACTAGTTGAAAATGCATCTTACAAGGATGCAACTGAGTATGTGTTCCAGGACAAGGAGCAAATTGAGTATTTGGAAACTCGCTCGATTGCAAAATATTTGACACCCGCAACAACCGTGGTAAGATTTCAAGAATTTCATATATGATAGCTTACCCTCCTACCTTTTATAATAGTAGATAATTAGACAATGAATAACAGTGATTATTATTCATGGCAAGAATACCAGCAACTATAATATCTATATGTATAAAGGAATTTGTATTTGAGCAGGGACGAAATTTTAGTCGGCAATATACTGGGATTTGGTTCGATAAAAGTGTGAGAAACGACGGGGCAAACTCTTACAGCACCGAAGAGTTGATAATCTTGATTTCCAAAATTTGTTCAAAATTCAGCATTATTATGATTCCGCAAATTTCTACCGAGCTGCCTGGTAAGAGACCTGTTTGACCTGCTGTTCAGTGATGAGAGAGTGCCCTAAAGTCAAAATAATGTATTTCCCGGTGATATAGTGGTAAATACCATTTTGGACGTCCAAAATTCACGGTCCAAAAGTCACCTCATCTATATGTTAATTTGAGCTGGTGCCATTTTGGTTTTGCTCTGTGTGTCCAAAACTACATGCTTTTGGACGTTTTGGAAATTTTTTTCCATTTCCCAGTGAGATGGGAAAAGAACGAAGTGGGAAATCTCTCATGCCTGCCTGCATTGCATGTATATACACTTATTTTTAATTAGAAAATTAGACAGGTGAGTCGATTCAAAATATTATATTGCAGATGACGACCTGTTGGATATTCCGACTGCAGTTGCAATGTTCAACAAACACCACAAACCCTCTGGTCAACCAGACACCCAACTTATCATGAGTTTTGCGTTGGACGAGTCCTGGAAAACCGGAAATGCTCACACAAGCTTGCATAGGGTTGTACAATTAGCAGAGGAGGCGAATCAGATTTTCCCCAACACGGTGCAAATGCTCCTTCTCGACCATAGAAAACTGGGCGATAATAACTCCCATGTAGCCTTAATGTTGGAGCAATTGGAATTTGTGAAGAGCCTCAGGTCATCCGTCAAAATTCCGAACCAGGTCGGAGTAGCAGTAGAGTTAAATGAGGATTGTGACGTTTCCAGCTCACCTTTAAAGCATTTTTTAAACGATGCATCCCTAGTTTCCTATATCCTGTTCTTACGTTTTCCCACCTATTCGGACTTCCTGCTAGGGACAAGCCAATTCAAGCAAAAGGTTACTCAGGAATTTGAGAGTTGCAGATTGAAGGTTAAAAATGTTAGCCCCTTTATGGAAGTAGGATTGGAGACTGGGTGGCGGGACTCTTATAATGACACGAGTGCACAGAGTCTTTCAAGCGTGGTGGACTTTTGGATAGGAATTGACGATTGGGCAGCCAATACAAGCTCCAATCTGATATTATACGAGGCATTTGATATTCCGTGGAGGCCAGCACCAGACAAGCATTTTGGGTGGTGGCGACTTGCTCAAAATGATTCTTACAGCCACGCAGGGGACTACGTATTTGAGGCAAAGGAGGATCGTAAGTAAACTAAATAATATGGAATACATTACATTACAATTAGTTAGGGATAGTAACTTTTTTGATCTTAAAGTTTATTATTTAATTTTCGACTTCCGGTTGCAAATATGGAAGAGCGGAAACGGCAACTTGAACTTCTTGAGCTCTCTGAATCCCAAGATCCAATCCAAGCTGACAACAACGGAACTGCCAGCAATAACGAACTAACCGTGACCTACTTTGTCATAGGGATTATATTATTGACAATAATTATCGGAGTGGCGACATCATTTTATGTCCATGAAAGAGTAGCCAACAGACAAGCCAGATACATGTTACCAAAGTCAGAGATTAAGGGTTTCTTTGATGGGACAACGTCCATGTTTTCCAGCCATCCGGCAACTTCCGGAATCGCCGACGGGGCGTACGACCACCAGCGACTGGAGATTCCTTTTGGCTCGTTTGAAATTGGTGGAAAAGGACAGAGGATATATAACAAATCATTCCTTAATTATTAATTCATTAACTCGGATCACTCTGTTTCGACAGATGAGCAAGCAATTCTTGGAAGTGGAGCCTTTGGACTTGTATGCAAAGGGAAAATTAGCGTGAGGAATGTTCAGCTCCAGGTGGCTGTGAAAACCACAAAGCCAACGTGTCCGGCCTCTGGCTTGAGAGGACTCCTCTCTGAAATCAAAATCATGTCGCACATTGGAAACCACAACTTCATTTTGGGCATTGCGGGTGCTTATACGACGGAATTATACAGTGGTTAGTGTACTTTTGACTTTAAATTTGTTGACCACATACGTAATTTCAATGGAACTAATTCCAACATGTTTATTATGGGTGCTTATAGGGAAGCTGTACGTGTTCACAGAGTACTGTGCTCTTGGCTCATTGGAGAAATATCTTCGTCAAATTGAGCGACCCGCCCTCGAAGCCCGATTTAGCAGGCGACTCTCCGCAAACGGAGTCGTCGACGAAGAAGCCTCAGAACAAAAAGTGGAAATTGCAATTGAAACCGCTGGAATGGAATCAGTTGCTTTGGATTTGGAACAGTGGTCCTTTGAAATCATGTGCGGAATGGAATACTTGGCTTCGAAACACGTAACAACTTTACTTTAAAAATGATTCCATTAGGAAAACGTACTAAAAGTTCCCCTTCAAATGCTTCAATGCTCAACAATTTCAATTATTAACTTGCGACTTGCAAAGAGCAAGTTATTAGTTTTCGTCAGAGGCACACGCGGTATGCGCGTGGCGCGCAACATTCGAATTGTATCAAATAGCAGCCATCAGTTCGTAATAGCTTAATCGAAAGAACATCAAAAGCTACATCTAGAAGGATGTTCAAAATTTAAAAATGCGGCGCGCGCGCGCCCAGCTACGGGTCCTTTAACCCGGTTCAAACAATACAACGTATAATAACTCAGAAACTTCTAAAGTTTTCGCCATTTTGTTTTCAGCAATAAATACACAATAATACAAGAGCAGAAACACTCAATTCTGCACCACATCAAGTTCTCTATCTCCTGCGTATTAATTTGTCAGGTTTATTGTGTTTTCAGGTTGTTCATGCCGACCTTGCCACACGGAATGTGCTCCTCACGGAAAACAAAACCGCCAAAATTTCCGACTTTGGACTATCCCGCAAGCTGTATGATTACGAGAACTACGTCAAAAGTCAGCAGGAGCCCCTCCCTTGGAGATGGATGTCGCCAGAGTCTCTCCGGCAAATGGTGTTTAATGAGAAAACGGACGTGTGGTCATTCGGGATCACTTTGTGGGAAATTTTTTCTCTTGGTAAGAAATGATAGGCATACTTATTTAATATCCTAGTTAAGGTACGTGGATTTTTATTATGGAAATTAAAAATTATATTGTAGGTGACATACCCTACCCCGGAATGTCATGGGATGTTCAATGGGTTTCACGCCTGAGCGAGGGCCTTCGACTTGGAAAACCGGAATATGACGTGAAGGATAGGTAACAACGGATATTTTCACAAGTTTTATTATGTAGTGGTGCGAGAAACTTGACATACATACCCAATTGCTTGTTATTATTTCTGTATGACGTACATAGGTACGCCATCATGATGAAGTGTTGGGAGGCGGACGCCCAGTCCCGCCCCAACTTTTCCACTTTGAGAGCCCTTTGGGATGATGAGAATGAGAATGGTGCCGATCCGGAGATTGAGTACATTGAATTGTAAATATGTCAGCGCGTCAACCTCCTTCCTTGATGTTACCTTCTTCATCAATTAAACTAGTGTATTTAGAACATGTGTCTTTATTTCAGATGATTATTAATTCAACTTTTACTTAATGGCGGCATAATGCTAGAGCAAGTTTGTTGAAATAAAGGTTTGCAGGGGTGTAAGTGTATCGCCTTTCGGGGCTAGTGTCATTATTATCGTTAAAAATATAGACTAAGAAAGAGCGTTCAATCTATTTGTTGAAATATTAGTTTTATTTATTAATGTAGTGTTGATTTTCATATAATTATATGAGTCAATTATGATCAAATTATTCATTGGTAGAAGACTACGGCAAGTTTAAGCACAACACATCAAGAAGGTATTTTTATATATATCTACGAAAGTGTATTATTGATCTTTCGGGATTAGAGTAATTGTTAATGATATTTTTAGAGCTTTCAGAAAGAAACTGCTTTCACGATCTTTTAGGTAGTCAAGTTCAATGCTTCGCTTTTTGCTTCCCATATATTATATTACCACACAATTTTATTACCGAAACTTAAACCGAATTAGTAATTTCGTAAATTATTATTATGTACTTGTTCCTAAAATATATAATTTTGTGGTTGCACCTTCAAAATCGGGCCAGGTGTAAATTTAAAATGCAAAATTATAATAATGTATGAAAATAATAATAATAATATATGAAACCTAAATTCAAAATGCCAGTCGTTCTAGCAAACTATACATTATTAATTTGCAACTAATGGCTTTTGATTTTGAATTAAGAAATCAAATTGGACTTTAAATTAAATTTAATAAAGATGAAAACAGGATTTCCTTGTATTGTGTCAAAAGCATAATGTTAATCATCAAAATCATCATTGACGAGAATTTTTTTCTCTTCCTCATCATCATCATCATCAACATACTGATAGTAGTCACAGTCGGCGTGATGATGAATCCGAACCCCATGCTCGATTGGAAATCCCAGACTCCTCACCTTCTCCCGTAGCTCCTGGAGCAGAGCCTCGTCCGGTGTTTGAGCTTCGGTCAATACAAGTATCCGCTCGGCCCGTTGATCCGCATTTTCCAGATGTGGACACCAGTGCATCACGCCATAGTTGGCGTAGTCGGTGTGAGTAATCACGGTGGTGAACTGGTCTGGATGGAATGGAAATTCCGAGAGAAAAAAAACATAATTATTATTATTAGAACCGTCATTCCTTGTCAAATTTTAATCTCCACACTTTGAAAACTACTGACAACTTACTTAGCGTAAACTGGCTGATCACTTGCCATACTGCCACCTCAGAGCCCGTCAGCCCGGGAATGGCCAAGAGATCCGTCTGATCATTTGAACTACTATTGAGTGGAGTAAATCTGCATAATTAAGAAAATGGAGAGTAGCTTAGCTTACCACCCAACTCTTAAGCATATTATGATTTTCCCTTACATTTCATAAATTACGATACGGTTGTTAATGTTAGGGCCAAACCACTGAACATAGCAGGATGGCACGGTGGTACTAGTTTCCGGTTCCCGGAAAAATATTTCTTGAACATACCACCCTGGACCGTATAGGAACTGCAAGTTCAAAATTTTCTTTAGAATTAGAAAAGGCTTTCAGATTTATCTTGGCTCCACTTTCACGTGAGAAAAAAAATATTTTGGCGATTTACCCGATCCAACTCAATGTCTGGCATTGGAGGAACGTTCGGAACTCCGCTCGGATCGCAGCATCTCTCCTCATCGACAGCTTCGCACAGTCCGTAATCACAACCCGAGTGATGGTCAATTTGGACAGCATTTTCCGTTGGGAATCCTAGTGACGCCACCAACCTCCTCACCTCTTCCAGCAGAGCCTGGTCCGGTTCCGGAACTCCGGTGAAAGTCAGAACGCGCTCAAAGTTGTGGTCCGCGGAGGCTGACACTGGACACCAGTGCATCACCCCGTAGCTGTCGTAGTCAGTGTGGGTCCACACGGCTGTGTATTGGTCTGTGTTGAAAATGAAAAACTCGGTTGAAAAAATGCAATAATTTCTCGGTTTTTTATCCCTATTTTGCTTCATTTTATTAATCTCCTAGAATTTCACTTGCCAATATAAACATCAGTGGTAATCCGCCAGATAGCCTGCTCTTCTCCTAATCCTTGATATATGGCGAAGGACGTGTTGTGGGTGGCGCGCCCACTCCCAATTTCCCTATACCTGAAGGCAATCAAATTTACAAGTCACAAGTTGGCTTTTAAAGTTTCGGAGTCAAGTTTTAAAGTTTAAAGTTTGACAAGTTATTTGGATTGGATTGAACTTTGAACCTAATTATTATTACTCACAGCTCAACCAACTGACCAAAATCCTCCGTTAAGTAATATGGAACTAGGGTTTGTGTGACACACTCGTAGGCGGGTTCCACCACAGCTTCAGGTCTCCGGTAAAGTATTTCTTGAACAAACCACTTCTTGTTGTGGAGCTATTGGAAAAGTTTTAAATTGTTCCCTAATATATAAGCTGGAGCTAATTTTTTCTAATTGCTAAAGCCTTGATGATGCTTTTTTTAGTTACCCGATCAAGGTCGAGTGAAGGAATCGGCTGAAGCCCAATGTCACAAGTGTCATTATTTTGGGCGTGGGTAGTGGTTAAAAAACAAGCTCCAACTAGGAACAAAATGAATGTTTTCCTCTGCATGATGAGGAGTTTGCTGGTGGTAGGAACTAGTTGGTTTCAAAATGGCTGCTTATATGTATGTGCTGTTCAGAATGACGCCCGGAGAACGAAGCAGTTGTTGCCAACCTCATTCTCACAGCCAGAAGAACATAAAAAAATTGACTGAAAATTATCAGTTCGTTGATTCAAATCATTATATCTGTGATGAGATGGCAAGTTTCACTTTGGACAATAACCTTGAGCCAAAATATTGGTGGTGATATATATATACTTTAGTGATTAAAGATAATAAATAATAAGTACATTTATTGAAAAAAGAGTAATTAGTGATAGGATGCTCTGGTTTACTTTTTTAGAGTACAACTTACATTACAACGATTATTGAGTATTATCATGTTTTGATGAATTTGATGTAGTGAGTCCAATGACAAGCCTTCAAATGGCGAGGAAGAGAAACGACCATGCAGGATTGCGATGCGAACTTCGCTAATTTTTTTTATTATTATATGATTTGCAATTAGTTTGGGGAAATATAAAAAAGGCTCTGCTTAAACTATGCGTATTGCAGAATGCGTACCTGTGTTCTGATCAACTCAAGTTTAAAAAGTACTAACAGATTTTATTATGACACGTCATTTTTATTGCAACATTTGCATCGCAGAACTAACAACACAACACGCATCAAGAAAGATAGGTTCTTATTCATATCTGCAGTCTGCGGGATGCTCATACTGGATCCCGAATTCCGTTGTAAATCCAAGCTTTTCCACCTTATTCCTCAACTCTTGGAGCAGCTCCTCATCCGGATTGGGGCTACCGGTGAATAGGAGCACATGCTCCCAGTCGGCAAAGTCCGTGTATGGACACCAATGCATGATCCCATAGGTTTCGTAGTCCGTGAAAGCAAAAACGGTAACGTGGCCATCTGCTCATCATGAAACAACAATGATTATTAGTATGTATTTCAAATTTGAAAAAGCGACTAACAAAGCAATTTGAATAACGTTTTAAAGAGAAGGGACAAGAGACGACGCCTTACTTGTGCCTATTGGAGGACGCTGATAGCGGGATACGCCCCAGATGGCATCGTCATCCCCGACCGTAGTTCCGTCATACTCCATATGTCTGAATTCTCCAGTTGCAAAATAAGTGTACCTATACAAATGGACAAATTACTAAAATGGACAAATGTTTAATTCTTCTTGAGTTCAAAGGAATGGCATCAAATTTCACTCACGTTTCGTTTAGCTTGAAGGTGGCGCCGTCATAGCGGTCTACGTAGTACATGTAGCAGTTGACGGAGGGTTCGTTTACGTCTTCATGCCGAGTATAAAATTTCTGCTGGATGTACCACTTCTTCCCCTCGAGCTATTGCAATAAATTTTAATTCAAACTTGATACGTTATTATCCCGGATAATGAATTGTGGAAATAAATATGTGACTTACTTACCCTTGTTCTGTTGAGGTTTTCCACCGGAGGAACGGTTGGGTTGAGTGGGCTACAGGTACCAATTTGGGCGTGGGTCTGCCCAACAAGGGAAGCAGCAACCGCAACCCCAGCTAAAAGGAAAACTGAAAACATTCCAGACTTCATATTAATTTGAGAGAGAATAAACCGAAAGCAGGACCGAAACTTGCAGCTTGGTGAAGCGAAATACGGACTGACCTGATTGAAATATATGACAAGTGACTATTTATTCAGGAGGGGCGATGCCACTTCAAATCAGTCGCTACGTGAAAAGGACAAAGTTTCATCAGGACTACTACTGGCAACATGCATGCGACCATCCGAAAATCATGCACGAACGAGGTTCCATCATGTCCATCAATGTGATGAAATAATACAGTGGGAAAATTGTGTTATTTTTGGAAATAATGAAATTTAACCTTATGATTGAGTCACGTGTACGTGCTTACATCAGTCTGGGATGATTGATTGAGATATGATGATGAAAACCAATTATGTGAGCCAATAAAATATTACATCATAATGTACTCATAAAACTAAATTGAAGATGTTGTCAACAAGACGATGATGAAAAATTGACAAGATCACGCACGTAATGTCTGACTGACTGACAATCCATGATACGTGGTTAAAGTGCAGCAGCGCAGGTGTGCCAAGTCTGTGTGAACTTGATCTTGGTCTTACATCATTCACAGGCTACGCAAGCCTTATTTTTGAGAAGCATAAAAAATATTAATACATATTCTTTGTAGCTTGCGTCATGCAAACTACAAAATGACTGATTATAAACTGAACCTTTATTCTTTACACGACGTCTTGTCTTTCTTTGACGTAAATGGTTTGCGGCCATTTACTCCACTCTCCATCAACATGGCTCAATAATATTGTTTCCATTTGTACATGAAACTTTATAAATTTGAAACGTTCACTTGGATTTAACATCGGGACATGACGCATTTTTAGTTGGTTAGCCGAGAGAGAGATAAAAAACTCATTATCTTTTTCATTTTCTTAAATCAAACATTGCTGGGGCTCTAGGATATACATACTTATATGAGTAGTGGGTGGATAGATAAAATATACTCGGCCTATATGATTTTATATAGCTATCAATTTTTGCACGTATCAACTCACATCAGGCAAGGTTTTATTAATTACTTTATTTTTGCAAATTACTCACAGATATACATGCCTACTTACACATCATGAATATAATATGTTCTATTTATCTTATACGGCGAAAGCTTGCGGCTTATTATAAATTGAAAAAAAAATTAAAATTCAAGCATTTTGTAGCTACTCGCATTTTGCTGCTGTCATGCCACTTTTATGCAACTTGGTGGAATTACGCTTGAATTTTGTTAGTTTTGAAAAGGGTCATTATTAAAGGATTTCATTTAAAACATAGCTATTGATAAAAAAATACTACATAGTTACAATACCAGCCAGGCATGCATGCCTATGTCGCCTGGCAAAGGGCGACGAACCAGAAGGAGCTACATTATTTTCGAACAAGTAGCGTCTGTCAACCCCTTCTCTTGTTCCACTGGAATACTACTTACGGAAATTACACGTCATTCGACAAAATTGTGACAGGATCTGCGGAAGCTCATCTCTCCAGAAACACTAAAAAATTCCGAGAATCACGAAAAACTACTTAATTTTGCAAACGAGGAGCCCAATGACAATTTACAGGAGGTCGACAAGAAAACATGGAATTTTAAGGGTTGGATACATACACCCTGATTTGCAAACTCGGCGGGACGGATTTCTGATTTTAGAAACAAGCATAATACCTCGCAAATATCATCATCAGCAGCCTCCATAACTTTATTGAAGCCAGTCCAATTTTCAAGCACTTGGAGCTAACTTTTTACCCCAATTTCACGCTATTTTCAGAGATGATACTCGAAATTTCTGGAACTTGTTTGAGCCTTGAGGAACAAAGCTCCTCTCTCCGCTTTCAAGGACAATTTGCGAGAATCCAGGAGGAGGAGTTAGCTAAACCCGGAATTGTATTGTGGCATTCCCACAATCAGCCAGGTGGTAAGTAAAAGGAACAACAAGAGGAAGGCTTAACTACACCTGTATTGTTTTCCCTTTACTCTTGTCCGTGTTCCAATCTGCCTTTGTAAACACTCAATATTTATGCTACATTTTAATATTATTTGTACAGTGCAATCACGCAATCACGAGCGAATTTAGTAAAAATGTGGCTGAAAATTGTTTTACTAGTTTCTTGTTACAATATAATATTACAGAATTTTTGAATTCATTTTGTGAGTCAACATGGACCTTGTTCAGATAAGGACCTTGTCAATTTTTAAAATTTAAAATTAGGAGGTCAGCTCTTACTTATATTTTTAAATAATGACTTGAACCACAAAAATATCATTTATTATTCATATCTGCAGTCCGCGGGATGCTCATACTTGATCCCAAATTCTGTTGTAAATCCCAGCTCTTCTTCCACCTGATTCCTTAGCTGCTCAAGTAGCTCTTGGTCCGGATTGGGGCTGCCGGTGAATATCAGAACATGCTCCCAGTCCGCATGGTCCGTGTACGGACACCAATGCATGACGCCGTAAGTTTCGTAGTCTGTGAAGGCAAACACGGTGACGTGACCTGCTGCTCAGAACAAACACAATTTAACTAGTACACCGCAATTCAAAAAACCGACTTTAAAGCAATTAGAACTTGCATTATTGTGAAAAAGGGTTTCGTCTTACTTGCACCTATTGGAGGAGGGTTCCCTCGGCTGACCTGCCACACGGCGTCGACATTCCCGAGTGTGTCCCCATCATACTCTACATGCCTGAACTCTCCCGATGCAAAATAAGTGAACTTTTCGTTAAACTTGAAGTAGGTGCGCTCATAGCGGTCAACGTAGTGGATGTAGCAGTTGACGGAAGGTTGGGTGACGTCTTGAGCCCTTGTATAGAATTTCTCTTGGATGTACCACCTCTTCGACTCGAGCTGTTACAAGTAATTTATTATTTTTTTTCAAATAAATTTGTGATCAAGCTTACCACAATTTTTGTCGCACATAATGAGGGATTAGCAAAAAAATAAAAATATTAAGCTCACTCGTGTCCTGTTGAGGTGATCAACTGGAGGAACGCTGGGATTGAGAGGGTCACAAGCTGAGCTGAGCCCAACAAGACCAACAGCAGCAATCGCAGCAATAAGACAATGTGTGAATATTTCCGACGTCATAATTCATATTGATTTGAGAAAAGGACAACAATTTTTTAGCACATTCCCTTTGGGCTTAACGAAATAGTCTAAGTATCGTGAAATATGGATGGTTGGATTTTATTCAGAGGATTATATGGGCCCGCACCACTCGAGATCAGTTGCGTAATCTGCAGGTGTGACAAATAAATTGTCCATGCATAGGGAAACGCGGAATGTGCATACACACCTACCTTCCTATGCATGAAATGAAATGATGAAATGGGATATTTTTGAACACGAGCAGAACTTTTCATTTAAGATTCCATCAATGCTGCTCATCAACCTGGGCTGGTATTGATTGAGAGGACGAGGAAAAGCAATTATACTGAGCCGCTGGCCGCTGATTTGATAAAAAGTGTGTCGACCGGGTAAATATACCTGAAAACCCTGGTGAACACATATGGTTAAAGTGCGTGCGTACTTGATGGCATAGTATTATTCAACATACGGCCAAACTTTCAAACTTTATATTATTCAAGAAATATTCCATATAAATGTATATTGTTTAGTAATTTGCATAACAGAATCGCAACTAAATAAGCACATAAGTAATTATTATTATTATTTCATGCTGCTACTATGCCAAAAAGATCACCTGTTTGTGAAACTTTTCAGATAATGCGTCCACTTGTCAAATTGTTTGTGCAGCTCATGTTCATCATGGACATCATGACATGACCCGCATTGAAATTCTGCTGATACTGTCAACCTGATTACAAGTAGCCTTCAAGCTAACTCAATTATTGTCCCCCAAATCATTGTCAGTTTTTCAGCGATGATAAAACCACAAATAATTCAGATTGGGAAAAACCAGTCCAATTTGTCAAAAACAACTTTCATAATAATATCAACTGACAACATGTACAAACTTCAAGTAGATATTAATTAATGTACTATACCGCCATCGACACGTTTCTCACCAACACCACTACTACAGAACTCACACCTGTGCCTCATGTTTATAATTTATTTGTATTAAAAAAAGAATCCCATTTCAAAACAAGTAATTGGAAATTTCGTGTTCACAAAAATAAAAATCACCATGATGAAACCTGAAATTCTTTTGCTCTGCCTCGCAGCACTTGCTGTGAATTTTTGCTCGGCTCAAAACAATCAAACTTGTGACCCAAACTTGGTGAACGCTCCGCCCATGGGCTCACTGGATTTTTATCAGGTACAGAAAAAGCAAGTCGTCTGGGAAGAAAAATTTATACTCAAAAACGGTTTTGTTTGTACGAGGGTCTAATAAATAAAAATATAGATAAAAAAACAGTTTTTTTCTCAAACTTGCGTTTTTTTTAGCTAGAGTATAAGGTTTGGTACGTTCAAGAGATTTACACGCGGAGAGCGGAATTCATGCCGGAGCCAATTTCCTGCCATTCGACATCCATGGGCTTTTACGATGACAGCGTGGGCTTGTTCTCTATTTATGAAATGTGAGATTAACAATTGTTGGATTAATAATGACAATATAAAGGATAATTTTGGAGGTAGTAATAATGAATAATAATATGATCTTCACAAAATATAGTTTCAACGAAACTACAACTGGAGAAAAGCGCTCAATTGGCTTATTAGGACAGGGGATAGGTGCTGGTCCGGCGGTATGGGGTATTGGCGGTATTGGAACAGGTAAATTAATCAAGCTAATTAGTAAAATCACTTTAACATTGAGTATAAAAATTACTTTACATTTTTACTAACATAATATTTTACTTTTTAATTTTCATGGTTCATTATTATTATTTTTGGGTTTTAATTAAGCTCACTACACAACTGTATACACCCACACGGACTACATCAGCTACGGAATCATGCATTGGTGTCCATTCGTGGAGGACGCGTATAGCAAGTACGAGCGCGTGCTGACCTTCACTGGCG
>JAANSN010004213.1:0-15761 GCA_036850665.1 Dicranocentrus wangi | reverse complement strand
ATTCTTGTCCCTCACATCTCCAGACAGGTTACATATCCAAATCTTTTTTGAGTTATTTTATCCCACTATATTAGTTTGGCCAGCATTCAAATTGCGTCTGTAGATAGATAATGTGTTTAATAAATTATTTCTTGCTTGCTGACAAAGAGAAATTTATTATTCACGTGACACTTTTGATGGACATCCTGGAGCGCGGACATTACCACATAACTACTACTCTACTTGTATTTGGGTAACTGTTTGCTCCGTTCTCCTCTCAAGATCACTTGTCCTTGGGTCATGTCACTACGTCACTACTAGAAAGCATTTCACAAAGAAAGGAACGCATTTTAGAAGTTGATTAAAATGCTTTCGGGAAATCAACGTCTTTTCACTTCCCTCTGCAAACTGTCCCCCTCCCTCCGCAAGTTATTCCAATGGAATCCCGCTCTGAGCCAAATGCAAATCGACGACAGTTCCCGTGTTTTGTGGCATCTCGCCTTGGATCAGTATTTTCACACATTTTGTACACTACTTGTAGTAGCTCAAGCCATTAGCGAGGAAAATCCAGGTCTCACCGCGAAGGCCTTAATCACTTTGACAATCACCCTGCTTTCCACTGAAAACATGTACATTTCCGGGATTCGGAGGAAATATTCTGATATTTGGTTGTATATCAATGGACACCTCCAGTTTTCCAAGTTGTACCTCCACCGCACCTTCAAATTAAGCAAGAGGACTAATTTGGAAAGGCTGAACATCCTGTTTGCCCTCGCTGTCTATATTTCTGCGCTCACTGTTCCGTTCGCGTTTACATTCGGGCTGCATTGGATGTCCCCTTGCAAGGCGACATTAGCGGGATACTGGCTAATTCCGGAATGTCGAGTTGGTGAGCCTGGTCGGTATGAAGGTTGGTGGAATCTGCTGGGGAAGGTGACCGTTTTTGGATTTAATTTGTGCGTTTGGTGGATTGGCACTGGAGCCATTTCATTTTACCTCGGCGGCATCCAAACACTCTGCACATTGAGCTTGCAAGACCACTTACAAACGTAATGAAAATTGAGTGATCAATAATCCTAAAATCGAGAATTGCAAAGTATTATTTTTGGATTTGTTTTTAGATTCTGGATATGTTGCACCCGAAGTAGGCACTCCCTCCTCCAGACCACCCGAATCTACCGTGCAATCCAAGTGCTGGGTTGTCTCACCTCCTCCATGAGCGCCATGCTCACGGGGATAATTCTAGCTGCAATGTCTTGTCAATGTCTAAGTATGTACATAGTTGTCCGAGTGTCCTGGAGCTCGGAAAATATGCTGCCGTTGTTCCTCTTCCTGTTGGTCTACTTTGACTGCGCCCTGTTCATCATGGTACTTCTTGGTGAGCTCGCCTCTATTTACACAAGCTCAATCGAAATCCTCCAAAAGTGTGTGTGTGAACATTGGGGTATTTGCAAGGGGAGGACATAATTGGGGAGCAAGATATCAGGTAAAGTGGGCTCGCCGATTTTTGAAGTCGTGTGCCATCGGGATTAAGATTAAATTCGGATCGGCAAATTATCTCGAGCCGAAGACGCCTCTGAAGTGTTTGGAGGTTGTCGTGGCTGTTACGGTCAACTTGTTGCTGCTCAGCTCATAGTAATTTTCAAAAACTATAGATTTATGGCTCGATATTATCTCTGAGAAATTCTAAGTTGTAATATTGCATTTAATTTATATTTTTAGCAAAATAAACCACAGATATAAAATATAGTTATATAAAGTCCAATAATCAACCAATCAATCTTTTTGTCGCCGGTACAAAGTACAAACACACCAGCTTGTATTCAACATATCAGCCCATTTACAACAAGGGAAACTAATTACTATATGTCGTTGCCCAAACGGAATATTATTTTCTAGATAATCTACACTCCGAAATTCTCCTGTCCACATTAATATCCCCGTGTCTCATAAATTATTTCATGTTTTAGTTGCCAAACCGAGAACAGGAACCTGGGTTTATATTGTTGTAGGGTTAGGTGTAGTGTAGTGTTTCTATTGTTGTTATCAAAACTTCTCATTGTCAGGTTTTGTGTTGCATTCGTAATATAATCCCGTATTTGGTGCTGCTGTTTCATTTTTCTGGTTTCAAGTGCTGAATTTCCGCACAAGTTGCATTTTACAAGTTTCAGTCCAAATAGCCTGTGCTCTTTCATCAAAAGCTGCAACCGCATCCATTCTTTCAAAAATGTTGGCCTACAACTTTTGTGTTGCATTCGTAATATAATCCCGTATTTGGTGCTGCTGTTTCCTTTTTCTGGTTTCAAGTGCTGAATTTCCGCACAAGTTGCATTTTACAAGTTTCAGTCCAAATAGCCTGTGCTCTTTCATCAAAAGCTGCAACCGCATCCATTCTTTCAAAAATGTTGGCGTACAACAAGAAGCTTTACTCCCGCTTCTGCAAACTTTCTCCCACCATCCGACGGCTATTTCAGTGGGATCCGGAACGGGAAACCCTCCAAGCCAGTAATTCAGCTTATCGCGAGCTCCAGGTGAAATACATCTCTCCACACAATCCTCGGACTCGTCCTACTCCTCCAAACAATTCTCGACAAAAATGAAAATTTCCTCATGTCCTCCATATCCCGTGCCGTGACTGCCTTCTTCCTAGCGGAAAATGTATTTGTCCGAAAAATTCATAAGCAGGCATCCGACGTCGCTTTGTATGTCAGCGGAAACTTCCAATTCATCAAGATGTACTATCCCCCAGAGCTCACAGTGGAGGTGGACCATTGTAAACATGTTGAATGTGATGTTTGTGATTGCCACTTACTCCACCAATTTCCTTGTCCCGCTAACTATCGTGTTTGGACTGCATTCCATATCCCCGTGCAAATCCTCCCTGGGAGGGTACCTTCTGCTGGAGGAGTGCCAAGAGAATAGTAACGGGTGGTTTTTCCCAGGAGGGCTCTTAGAGCTGGGAAAGAAGGTCCTCATCCTTGGGCTCAACTATAATGTGTGGTGTTACGGCTCTTGGGGATGTGGCTATTTATTAGGGGTCGTTCAAGCGCTGTGCTCTTTCAGCCTCCCAACCCACCTCCAAATGTTTGACAGGATTTGCAGAAGTTCTTCCTTCAAACCGGAGTCCCTCCTGATTTACAGAACTCTCCAGGTGTTAGCCACCCTCATGAATGGAATTCAGCAGAGGCTGATGACAACGCTCGTCTCCGCCGGGATTTTGTGTATTTCTTTAAGCATTTTTGTAATCGTGAGATCTCCCCTGACTCCCGAGAACCTCCCAATTCTGTTCATGTTCAGCTTGTTATCCTTCGACACGGTCATTGTATTTGTGATTTTGTTCGGAGGGATGGTGAGTATTCACACGGAGTCTGGGAATGTACTCAGGAACTTTGGGTGGAGTGTGAAGGTCCAGTCGGGCAGGTTTCGCAAGTGGCAGCAAAGGTTCCTTTGGTCGTGTCGGGGTGGAATCAAAGTTCTGTTTGGAGGAGGCCACTACTTTGATGGGAAAACACCACTGAGGTGTATCGATTGCTCGTTCGCTCTCACCGTCAATGTTTTGCTGATTAGCAAATAAAATTGTAGATTTACTCGGTAAGCATTGGTACTATAAAAGTTTATTCTTATTATACGTATTACGTAACGTATGCATCCAGACAAATGTGGCTTGTGAAATGCAAATAAAGTGAATCTTAAATTCTAAAATTGTAAAACAAAAAACAACACATTGCAATAATAGCGAGCAATACACATTCTCTTTGATGATCTACACTACATTTAATTTCATATTTTCATATTTATGAGCTAACAAGCAGCATCTGCACTGTAAGTGCTACAACGACATCAATACATCTCAAAGGAGTCCTCTTGTCCAGATAATTGGTCGATCCAAACTTGACCTTGATCCCTGGACTTGACCTGAGAAACATTTCCACCCACCTTCGTCGTGAATAATAATCATTTCCCCAGCCTGCAATCTCCTTTTTGTACTTTTCCAACATTTGTACCGAGGTCGTGTGAATGCTCACAAGGCCTCCGAGGAGCACCACAAAAAATAGTATGCAGTCTAGAAACACCACCCAAAACATGAACAGGGGAATGGCATTCTCGGAGGTCCATGCCACCCGGACGACAATAAATAGGCTTAAGCATTGACACGACATGGCTGCCAGAATCATCCCAGTCAACATGGCCCTTTGCTGGATGGAGTTTCCAAGTCCGGAGAGGAGCTGGATGGTTCGGAAAATGTGAATTGATTGATGCGTTCTGTTCGATGTGTAGGATGTCCAAAACCTGGTAAATGTTTGGAATTTAAAAAATGCAAAGTGGATGACATTTTTTTGGCAGATGAGAGACTCACATTTTAAGATGATCCAGCAAGGTTAAGTTGCACAATGTTTGGACCGCTCCGAGTCCAAATGCCAGGGCAGCAGTGCCATACAGCCAGGCGTAGTAGTTGAGCCCCACAAGTCCCACCTTTCCAACAAGATTCCATAATGGGAAACGTTGAGATTCCAAATTGTGACATTCCGGAAGTAACCAATATCCTGCCAGAGTAGGTTTGCACGGGGAGAGCCAGTGGAGTCCAAATGTGAAGGCGAACGGTACGGACAACGTGGACAAAAATACAGAGTATCCAAACAGGATGTTTAGCTTCTCCAAAAGATTTCTCTCCGAAAAGGGGATCATCCTTGATCCAAACCGTCGACAAAACTGGAGGTGACCATTGATGTAGGTCACAAGCTCGCCCGATTTCTTCCGGATTACGGACAGGTAAATGTTTTCAATGAGAAGAAATGTGATTCCCAAGCCATTCATGGAGGTCGAGGTGAGACTTGAGTTTTTGTCGGAAATGGCTTGAATGACTATAGCTACAATTAGAATGGAGTGGAGGTAATGCTCCAGTGTGAATTGTCGGAGGACACGGGGTGTCTCATTGAGTTCCATACGGGATAAGGTGGGGTTCCACCGGAACAAGCGGGATAGTGAGGGAGACAACTTGCAAAGACGTAGGAAGTGGGCTAAATTTTCTGAAAGCATTTTTATGGCTGGATGCAGAGAAAATAACTTTTTGTCTGCTTTTACTCAATACTGGAATTTTTGGGAATTCAAATGATGGAATGGAATAGGGGCATCTAATGGCCTATCCAAATTCCAAAATACGTACGTAGAGTTTATAAATTATTGCTTAATTCGATCAAATTAAATTTTAGAAATTGATTAGCCTGCTTGAATACGTAACCCAACATTTTTGCAGTATTCATTATCTAATTTCATGAACTTGCACAAACATTCTGGATATTATATTGCATGCTAAATTTATCTAATCGTCGATCTAGTTTCTAGTTAATCTTATTTGCCAATCAATAACAATAACATGTTTTGCTGGATTTGACTTTGAGAAGGTGTTGCGAGCACTATAATAGTTCGGAGGGCTAGATTCTGGGCTCCTTAGAGAAAATCGAGAAAGGAAGGACGGGTCATGGGAGAACATTATTATGGTGAAAGCAATAGCCTGTGGGAAACTTGAATGATATACCGTGTGTGATAAAGACGAAGCTTATTGCTATGCAAATAAGTCTTGCAAAAACATGGTACTCCTGATAGAGTTGTGTAGGATGAGAATGCTGATATAATTCTTGTAAATGAGCTATCTTACTATGTTTATATTTATGCAGCTTCTTCTTCTTCAATCTAACCTAGGCTTGATGTTGACTAGAAACTACAAACTATATACATAGTTTAAAAAAGAAATCTTTATTAGAATTGTTCATATGTAATCTTCAAAATTACCTGTCAGATAATATGGCATAAGAATAGCCTAAAATATTTTGTGACTTGCAGTGCACCGAAGGAAAAGCTTCAGTGTGAAAACGAGCTTTAATTTTGTCGCGTAAATGTTATGTCTGCTTTCACACTCTGACACTTAAGTGAGTGTCAGGGTTCAACCACTGAAGTTTATACACCTATTATTCAACTGTCTTGAACCCACGTTGCATGATTAATGATGTGATTAATATTTAGAGTGAGCGTACACACGGTGGAGTTTTCCCGTCAAAGTAATTTCCCAATCCGAACCCCCCACCCAGATTTCGGGCAAGACTAGGCTAGCAGCCTGAAAACCCCTATACCACGTCCACGTGCCCCCAGCCCCGAATATTTGTTGACTTTCAATATAAATTACTGTGAAAATAATTCACTTTTATCCGTCCTGGAGAATGTCAAACATATTAAATGGGAAATATCCTAGTCCAGTCAGATGAAGCTATAATAACTAATTGTCAATTTGCTGATACGTCATACATACTACATATCGTACCTAGTGACATTCTATAGTGGCGTAGCTGTAGTGGGAATAAAACTATTCCATCTATCTATCTATTACTCCTACTTCGGTTTAAAGGAGGAAGGTGTTACATGAATAAATTAGGCTTTCCGATCGCAGCGCTGAATACATTCCTCATTCCTCCAGCCATATTCTATTGTATTGTATTGTATTTATTTATTGGTTTCCTAAGGGTCGCCCCATGAAACCCCAAAGCAAATAAACGATTATAAATATATATATAATAAAAGGATATTGAGATTGAGCTTAGTTATCATTATTGCTAGCCTATGTTTTACTTAATTAATCCATATTGGTTTTGGTTCTCATTAATTGTTAAACACACCATTTTTTCATTTTTTGAATTTACAAATGATTTTTAGATTTTAAACCTTAAACAAGTCCTACGTCTATTTCATCACATCGTGTCCTTCAATTTGTCTAACTTCATGTTCAAATCCTTTCATTCTATACCTTAATCATAAATAGTATTTTTTACATATATTATTTTATGTATGTATAACTTTACAGAATTTAGTTTGCCTTAAGTCTAAAGTATAAAATGACAAATACCGCGGCAATTTCGCCGCAAACAATGATACCGCCCCAGAAAAGTCCCTCCATTTGGCGTTTTTGCTCGTCTTTAAGCTGGTGCAGTGTGTCTGCGTTNCCCCAGAAAAGTCCCTCCATTTGGCGTTTTTGCTCGTCTTTAAGCTGGTGCAGTGTGTCTGCGTTGTTGCGGTTTATATATGCATTAAGGACTTGGTACTGTAACAAGCCATTATATACATGTCCATAGTCAAATCCATTTTTTTCGGTGAAATCACCCTCCTTTCCATACACATTGCGGACACCGTGCACAAAGTCTGCTAACCCGCTTATACCGGCGACAACACCGCGAGCGACTGCCACCGGGGCCAACGGCATGGCGGAAGCCACTCCAGCGGTCAAGACGAGGATTGCCACGAAGAGGACTGTAATTTATTGAATGTAATGTTGACTTAGCATAACGTAATAGCTTTTGCTTATTGCTTTTTGTGTTAAACTTAAACTTAAACTTGTGTTAGTATTGTTAGTATGTTATCTATAATTGTTTTTCGGCGAAATCACCCTCCTTTCCATACACATTGCGGACATCGCTCGACTGTTGAGGACATTAATAATTTTAGCAGAACCAGGAGAAAAACTGCAAGTTCCAATATGGTCAACAAACGTGCAGTTTTGGGGAGCGAACAAAACTGCGGATTTGGAAAAGTTGGATTTTCCGACATTTCCGAAAGTCGATTTGAAATCTTTTTGAAGGATCTTTGAAGAATACTTGACTTCTTGTTTGCTTGAGAAGAAACAATGAGAGAACCAAGCTGACTATACTCACGGAGCTGCTCGCTGGAAAAATTTTCTAAATAAAATGGGAATTTTGTGGTGATCCCAACTATCTCAGCCTCAAGGTGTAATTTAGTTGCTGTGAAACTACCTGAAAAAAATCGCCAAATTATTATCATTGCATTTTGCATATCCCAGTTGGACGAAAGAAAATGCTGCATCTGCAGCAGTGGTTTATTCATCAAAAGCGTAGGAAAACTTGCAGTGAGGTGTCCATTGCCTATCTATAGTCAGTATCAATTAAAAAATTATTATTTAAAAGGTTATTAGGGGGAAGTCATTTACTTTGCAATCTCCGTTTGGTCAAATCAATCCTTCCGTAAAATTCACGGCTTGTCTAGTTTAGTTTATTTCAGTGGCATTTAAGGTGCTCAGTAAAAATCACTACTTCTTTGCATTTTTTTGTAGGAAAAGGGACAAAAGTAAGTATTTTGGACAGTTCTTTTTATCCCGCAAACCTCATCTCATCCTGTATTGCTCTGATTACTCACAGGTGGGAAACTTGGCATGAAATTTCCGAAATGAAGGCATCATTAAGAATAATTACTAAAAAAACCCTTATATTTCACTGCCAGATCATCCGTCGGATTAATTATTGGTTCACTATCTTTATCCTTCACACTAATTCATGCGTTTGGGCATTTCAGATGTTTCGATGCATTTTAGTGGGATATTAGTACGTAATTATCCGCCAATAAACGCTTGACTCCATTAGACGCCGGCCTCTGTTATTTTTAAACGCCGTGCGAAAAGGAGGTAAAGTTGAAATAAACACCGGGCCTTTATTAAATAAACCGAAATAGTCCGATTTGGAATAATCGCCTGGGCGCGTATTATTGGCGGATTTTCTACACACGTTACAAATTTCTTTTTGATAAACTATGCACTAGTCATCATGGTTGGGATTACAAAATACATCCTCTCAAGTGACTCGCAATCAAGGTAGTGATTTTCAATCTGAAATATATATTTTTCCCCTTTCGCAATCGGAATTTTAATATTTTTGTGGTCTGGAAAGTCAAAGTGGTGGGGATGGAAATGGGAATGAAAACAGGATTTCAGCATGTTGAGAAATGATGACTTTTTTTTTAAATTTTGCTACACGAAATGTGGGGATTGGAGATTATATTTTATCCCGCCGAGGTAAAAGACACAACTTGCATGCAATTACATATTGATTCGAGTACCATTATTTATGGGTTCGATTTTAATGAGATCGTCATTGATCTGAGCGCGCAATTACCTGAAGGAATAAGTTACAAATTGCTTTTATATTTCATATTTCCAGATCCTCCTTCTTCTTCAAATTATGCTAGTGGGAAAAATTTTAGAGTAGGAACTATTGCGCAAAGTCCGTTGGAGTTAACACGGTACACAAAATGATTAATAATAATACTTAATATTGATTGCGAAATGTCTTGACGCAAATTGAGGCAAGGGTGGGAAATTTGCATTGCAGTCTGGTAAATATCGTAAGCTACCCAAATTTGTTATATAAAAAATATAAAAAAGGGAATATAAAAAAATGAAGGGAAAAATAATTGTGTTTTTTACCTAGCTGATTGATGGAAATGTATGATATGATAGCATTGTCAGATTATGACATTTTGCCGTCTTTCAACATTTTCCTTTTATGTGATGATGAATGAATATTAATGGATCAATATAATATATATAGGTAGTTTGTATTCAAAATTGTCTACACTACACGTCCTCCATGGGCATCATCATCATCATCAATTTTTCCAAATTGGTTTGGTTCCGGCAGCAATCCTTTTCACATCCCGCTCCGAGAAGAGACAATCGTGACCAGCAAAGAGGATTCGAACGTGGTCCTTGTACCCAAAAATCATTACCATGGAACCTTTGGGATTTCACAAAAAATACACATAATATGTCTACCCAAAATTTGAAATAGATCCGCCGTTCGTTATTTATTTATTTATTTGTTAGGAAAAAGTTCCACAATCCACAACCTAACTGTTCGACTGGTAGCCCCAAAGCAGCTTGAAAGTCCACACATTCCAGCCCTCCAATCTGGTAGCCTTCTTGGCCCATCCAAAAGTTTGAGATTGAAATTGGGGGTAGTCCAAATTTTTCATGAGCGTGCGAGCAGCTCCTCCGGGACAGTTGCCCAGAATGTTTACCACAATCTCGAGTGCCACAATGGCGGGGTTGGAGGAAAGCTTCAGATAGGATTTATTTACAGTGTCGAGCTTGTCGGCTATTGACACCCTCTTGGATATCGGTAAACACAGGGTGCTGATGTGTCTAAAAGAATTTAATTGCAAAGTTTAGTTAGTCATAAAATATCGGTGACAAAATGACGAAACCAAATTTGTTTTGATAAAAAAAAATTACTTGAATCTTCACTTACGCATGATTAGCTAGGCCACCTGGAGATCCAATAGTGGGATGACATAGGGGGCGTTCACATCTCCAAGCTCGTTCTCCTCTTGAAACACATCTGAAAGGCCCTCCGCCAATAGGGTTGACAGCACTGCGGGAACTCGGACGCCAAACTTGCTCGCAACAGTCTTCACCTGGCTCAGAGGCAAGAGGGGGGAGTATCCAAAGTGGACTTTGTCCGAAACCTCCTTCCCCGCCCTTTTTTTCTCGTCCATCAGGGTCTGCTTAAATTGTCGGTGTCGCTTCACCTCCAGACCATTCTGGCGGCAGTATTCTAGCAGACCCTTCACGCTCCAATTTTTTGTAGACAGGATGTCTTCCCGTTTGAGACGAATGCAGCCGTGGGGGGCGAGGAGGTTGGGCGGCTTGCCGCAAAAGTGGTTGAGCACGTTTATCATGGAGTAGAGGTCCACCTGGGAATGATGAGCTCGATACGTGACAACTGTTTTTCAGGGACCCCACAACATCCTCCTGATCCGGAAAATTTCTCACAATCCACATCTCCCAGGGGCTCCTTTGGGAAGGGTACGGCCTCCCAGTGAACTCGGCCGCTAGACCCTCAAGGCTCTTGAAGTGGTCGGGCGTGTCGGCCCCGTCATGGAAGACTTCGTGAATGTGATTGGCGATATCAAAGTGGGGGTCATCCTTCCAAAAGAGGTAGCCAAGAAAGGTCGTCTGAAGCTGGGTCAGTTGAGGAAACCGCGATTTAGTCAAATCCCCTTCTTCCACTTTCGATTGGAGCACGTTTCGAAGAAACAACTCTCGGGCTGTCTCGGCGGAAATGTCTTCTTTCAGACTCGTCGACAGCACGATGGACCAGGCATGAGGCTCGTTGAAATTCTCGACGAGGCAAACATCCGAGATGGACAATGGCTCTCCAATCCCGGTCACAAACAATTTGGACGCGACTACGGCCAACCGTCTGAAGGTCCTCAGGGGGAGCCAGGCGAGGCCCAAGAGGAGCAGGACCAGGTGGAAAACAACAAGTTCCAATGTGGTCGTCAAAAGTAGTACACAACGCTTTGACAAACGTTGGGGGTTTTCAGACATTTTGAAATAGGGTTACTTCTAGATTCCATCCAAGGTTATATCTTCTAACTGCACCTCCTTCTTGGCTGGAGACTGAAAAATGAGTGAGATTACCAAGCTCTATTATTGAGCTCGATAAAAAATCCCTACGTGAGATATTGTTTGTAAGAACTCGCAACCACAAAGACAACACACCACGTGTTGTTAAGTACACGATGGGAAAATTGTGTGAGAGCATTTAGGTAATTACATGGCAGTAGATTTAAAAGTTGTGCGCAACTCCTTGAAAATTGTTGCAAATTTTAATAGTTTTTAATATACTTCAAATTGTAGAGAAAGGCACAACTTTTGGCTCCACAAGACTGGACGATAATTGCTTTTGTATATATATATATGGTATATATATTTTCTATATATATTATGGTACATACATGGTAAGGTAAGACAATAATGGAAACCATCATAACATCTTTTTAAAAAATGGCCCATTTTGGGTACTAAAAATGACATTTTTATTATTCTTCCCACAAAGTTGTTCTATAAGTGTGAAAAGTTTGACTAAATTTTCGAAGTTGAAACCCCACACGGAGTTTACTGTGAGCTCATGGTTAGATCTTTTGCTGCTGATGATGACATTATTATTATTATGTATTTGCATCATTTTTGTTGGCGACGGGAAACTTGGCGTGAAATTTCCAAACTTCTTCATATGAATCATTACAAGGGTAATTAAATTTTTTTTCTTAAATTCATTTCTCCGCTCCTACCAAATAAGTAAATGTATGTAGTAGTAGTATTAGTAGTTTAGTAGAAGTAGTAGTAGTAGTAGTAGTCAGGTCAGAGCACGAATTGTAGGAGAGTTTGTCTTTCTCATAGGGATTTATTATTACAGGCTGGCCCGGACCACGGAGGAGAGAGTTTGGTAAGAGTAAGTAATAATTCCCTTCCCATCCCACGAGAGATGATATTCTGGCTGGAGAGCTCACAAATAAAGCTGCGTTTGGGAAAAATTTCGAATTAAAAAATATATATTAATCATTGTTGGATCATTACAAAATCATTTTTGTTATGTAATCGGCAATTATTATTATTTTTTGCTCATCATCAGTCTGAAACTAAGGCAATACAAAGCGGCTGATGCTGATCACTGAATATCCATCAATCATGACGTCCGTCTTACACGTCTAGTTGGTGGTGGTGGTGGTCGGGCCGATAGTTTCACGTTTCACGTAGTGGAAAAAAATTTTTAAAAAAGGGGGAATTGTCTCGTGGGGGGCAATTGACGCCAGGGGAATAATTTTTTATTTTTTTGTTTTTAAGTGTTCATACTGTTGTGTGATCTGGTCGTTGGGTGTTGCGGTGGAACACTCTTTGCGACCCTTTGTCAAATGCTATGCAATGAAGTGCGAATGCCAATTAAATATGTACCTAACTAAACTGAAATCTGAAGGTAGGATATGTGTAGTAGCGTGAGAATGCAAAATGCGATGTTTGTTTGGAGGTGGAAAGACGAGGTAACCTGCTTGCTTGGAAAGGGGGGATTTGAGTTGGTGAGGTGGTGTATCCCTAGGAAGGAAGTGATTAGTTAATTTTACACGAATGGTTTTATCCCCTTTTAGTTTCAAACTTGTTGAAAATGACGACCCAACAACACGCAGTGCTTTGTCATCAACATAACATTGTCCCATGAAATTTACCATAAGCAAAAAGCACCATTTTTTATATTTTTAAAATCTGACGTATAATTTTGCTGAAATAAGGGGAAAAAAGTGCTTAATGTTTTCAGACAAATCTCTCAAATAGTCCATGCGTATATAAGGGGGGATTTGAGTTGGTGAGGTGGTGTATCCCTAGGAAGGAAGTGATTAGTTAATTTTACACAAAAGGTTTTATCACTTTTTAGTTTCAAACTTGTTGAAAATGACGACCCAACAACACGCAGTGCTTTGTCATCAACATAACATTGTCCCATGAAATTTACCATAAGGCAAAAGCACCATTTTTTTATATTTTTAAAATCTGACGTATAATTTTGCTGAAATAAGGGGAAAAAAGTGCTTAATGTTTTCAGACAAATCTCTCAAATAGTCCATGCGTATACCTACATTGCATATTATGCTCACTTTCCCGTGGGAAGCTTGGCGGTAAATTTCCGAGTTTCAAGAATCATTAAAATATAAAAATAATTAATTCCTTCTCCGCCCCGACCGATCAATTATTTGGTACTTCTCTCCTTCATAATATTATTCCTCCTGTTTGTAGCCATGTGATTCTAATGCTTTTTTTAAAATGAGCAGTAGTATTACAAAATAGTTTTTTGCTAAAATTACAGACTCTCTTGGATAGATGCGATGATAACAGGAGAGCAGTTCTGGAGTAGTAAGTAGTCAAGTCAGAGAGAGCTGGTATTGAATTGAAGGTTTTCAAAGCTACTTTCGCAATCGCCAGCCAACCAATTCATAATGTAATTTTTCCTGGTTCCCCGACCGACGTCATACCAATTTGAGTTTATTATGCCGGCAAGCAAGCAGATGGAAGTTGAGATGAAAAGGTATATAAAGATTATTTCACGTTGAGAAAATGATTTTTATTAAAATTATCGATTTTTTTTGTCGATGCTGAAATCACTTTTCCACACAGTTCCATCCAGAACCTTCCACACGTTTCACAAAAAATAGGCATCATCATATTATAAAATAAGCTCATCAGTCAAGGATTCCTGCTTCTTGCAAATTTGCTCCTTCACCTCGACGGAACAACAATTAATTCTTGGTTTGTGTTTCTGGACTTTCCCAGTTGATCTACGTGTCAAAAATGAAAAACGTCGTAGTAGTAGTAGCCCCTAGTCCTTCGTACTCAAACTTGAGCCTTGCCTTCCTCTTTGGAGGACTTGCGTTATTGCTGCTACGCTTAGTTCTTCGTGAAAGGAAAGGGAAAAAAATAATAACTAATGCTTTTGACTCGCTTCCTGGTCCTCGGCAGTACTTTCTGGGAAGCTGGTTGAATCTCCTTGAAGTTGCAGATAATAAAAGTAAAAAAGTATACAGAACAATAGTATTTTTTCACTCCCGATTTTCCTTATTTTTTGTACAAAAATGTCATTGTTGTTGTCCATTTGAATGACTCACGGAGATCCTGTTTCATTTGCTACTAAATACGTACAGAAATTTTGCCAGTGGTTGCCGGCTGGTGTGCCAAGTTTGGTCCTGTAACAAGAGTTGATTTGGGTCCATGGAGTAGGGTCCTCTTGTCATCCCCCCACCACATCCACAAACTTCTTGGCTCGATGGAGGGTGCCCACTTGGTGAAGCCCAAATTCTTCACCAAAGTGTTGCGGCCGGCGGTATGGGTAGAGGGGTTGGTCAATTCGTATGGGGAGAAATGGAGGTCGAGGAGGAAACTGCTTAATCCCTATTTCAAACTGCAGTCCTTGAGGTCCTGGACCCCTGCGTTCAACGAGGGCGGAAGGCGACTGGTGGCATCCCTTGCACAAAGTCACACCGCCGTCGCCCCCGCCCCCATCCTATCGCCTGTGGTTGACACAACACTGGCCACAATATGCAGTAAGGGAAGAGAAGGGGTCCCAACCAGCCCAACATCTTGTAACCACTGTTTTGCTACAAGCATGTGACACTTTTTGACGTCCATTCCAATCTAATTTTTATTTTAGAAACCATGTTAGGAATTGATTTTGATGCGGAAGGCCAGCAGCATTCCAGAACGAAATACAACACGGCGGAATTTCTGACGGGGACTAAACGATTTCTTGAAATTGCTTCCACTCGAATGATCCAGCCGTGGCTGGCGTTCGAGCCCCTCTTTAACCTCACCTCTGCCTCAAAAGAGCTCCGTCAGTTTTATCACTCATCCTCCAAATTTATGGTTCATCTGGCGGAGGATGTTATGCAGGTGCAAGAGGGGCGAGGAGGGAAGAGTAGTAATAGTAATAATAATAAATCCCTCCTGCGGGAACTCATTCAAGCCGGACTTGAGAACGAAGGGATTTACGAGGAAACGCTGACAATGATCATAGCTGGATATGAGACGACTGCGGCAACCCTGGAAACCCTCCTATTCTTTCTAGCACTTCATCCTGGGATTCAAGAGAAATGCCACGGAGAGGTGGACCAGGTGTTCCAAAAAAGTAATGCTGCTGCTGATGATGATGATGCTGCTCCGTTTGCTGGAGACTTTCCAAATATTACATTGAATGCTTTGAAAGACTTGGAGTATTTAGAACAGTGTCTGCTCGAGTCCCTCAGGATAGTTCCGACATTTCCATTTTTGATAAGAGAGCTTGAGGCACCGCTCCAGCTAGGTTGTAAACAAATATTATTTTAACGCGATGATTTTTTTATTTTGTTGCACGAACTGTACCTTTTTTAAGACTTGTCTCTAATAAATTGCAAATGACTGGGCCGAATGACTGTACAATTGTTTATAGATGACGAGCTGGAACTGCCATCCGGCACGAATGTGGTAATCCCCTTAGCAGCGATCCACCTGAACCCCGAGATTTATCCCGAGCCGGAGAGATTTGATCCGGATCGGATGGCTGCCGAGCGGCGAAAGGAGCGGAGTCCTTACTCTTTCCTCCCATTTTCTGCTGGCGCTCGAAAGTGTATTGGTGCCAAGTTTG
>JAANSN010004212.1:0-15762 GCA_036850665.1 Dicranocentrus wangi | reverse complement strand
CAGACACACACACATACACACACACACACACACACACACACACACACACAGCATCCATAATTTCATAAAGAGCTTACAGCTAAAGCTTATGCTCTTAATAAGATAAGCACGTCCCAAACTTTGACGTGCCCTGTTAAACTGCCAACCAACCGTCACGTCAATCAATCAAATTGTCGGGAGTAAATGATAAAAAATAACACACACTTTTATGCAAATTACCTAACTAATTAGCATTCGCCCATATATGTCAAATGGGATTCGTCAAAATTAAAAACTAGATAAGAATTAATATTGTTCATCATTATTATATTTATGTGATGCGGTGACTAAAAAAATTGAGTGACACTGACGTTTCCAGCCTGGTTTTCCCAGTCAAATTAAGAAACTAACTATGTATAAGCTGGATTGTGTGCATAATAATATATATATATATAAGCATATATAATATATGCGATTACATATGTATATGACCTCAATAGCCCGTCAATAACGCACTGGACAGCTTTATCATTTCGAGGAAAAAGTCCAATTAGGACCTACACATATTATTAGCACAAATGCGTGACCTCAACAAAGGGGTCACTAATATGTCAAATATTTATTTTAACACAAAAGTACAAGTTGGTTCAAAGTAACAATTTTCCCCTTAAATAAGTATGTATCCCGTGTGGTTTGATGACCTGTTTTTGCATAATAATTTTATATATATATCACTCAAAGTCCCTGTCCACGAGATCCCTGTCCTCGTCCACATAATGATAGGAGTAGTCGCAGTCGGCGGGATGACGTATTGAGACGGCGTGTTCCGTTGGGAATCCCAGACTTGCCGCCACCACCCCCTTTAACCCTGCGACCAGCCCCAGCTCTGGCGTCGGGCTACCGGTGAGGATGAGGATCCGCTCGTGTTTGAAGTCCACATTTTCGTGGAATGGACACCAGTGCATTAGTGCATAGCTGACGTAGTCGGTGTGAGTGACCACGGCCGTGTGCCTGTCTAAATAAATCGGGATGGAATTTTAATAAATTAAATTAAACCAAAATTACTTTAATTAATTAGAATTATGATTTATTTTTATGATGACCTACTACTTACTTAGAGTGTCGCGGTCTACCATCTCCCAAGTAGCCCAACTCCCATTGACCAACTTGGGTATGACGTATGACACGTTACTGGACGCGATCCCGGATTCATCCGTATTACTATACAGGTATGCGGTTCATCAAAAATTTAATTACCTAGTTTTGTGATTTTTGTGAAGCTAATTAATTTAAAACTATTTTTATTTACGTCTCTTGGAAGCCCAGGATATCACTCATGAATGGGGTGAGGGTCTGCACGAAACAAGATGACACAATGAAATCATCCTTCCCTGTCGGTTCCCGGAATAAGATTTCTTGAACGAACCAGGGTTTTTGAAGGAGTTCCTCCACTTCGATATCCGGCATTGGAGGCACATTACTAGCCCCTAAGGGATCACAGCACGCTTCCGCCTCCAGTTCGCAAAGCTCATAGTCACAACCGGGGTGGTGGTCAATCCGGACTGAATGCTCCGTTGGAAATCCCAAGCTTGCCACCAACTCTTGAAGCTCATCCAGCAGCGCTTGGTCCGGATCCGGGGCTCCAGTGAACGTCAGTATCCGCTCGTAGTCGTGCGTAGCGCCAGGAAAAGGGCACCAATGCATTATCCCGTAGGACTCGTAATCCGTGTGGGTGTAAATCGTCGTGTACCTTTCTATTTAATTCAAAAAAAGGATCTCATAATAATATTATATGACATGTGTACAAATCTTTTAGTTTTTCTACTTTAAAAAAATCAGCTCATTGCCTTGAGGAGAATCCCGGTCTACAAACCATACTGCATCGGAATTAGCCGGAGTGGGATAGTTTGCCCAGGAGCCGTTATGAGTTGACACGCCCGAGGCAATATCCGTGTACCTAGAAAAGGAAATAATTTATTTTATATTTATTTTTTTTTAAAGAATCAACTCTGGTTTTCTAATTTACAAGGATTTTGTTGTTGTTTTTTTTGCATAAAGTAATAAAGCTGCTGATGCTAGTGTTCCTTACTGTTCCGCCATTTGTGGGGATTTTGCCTCAAAGAAGGGCGCAATGTAGTGCATGTAGCAGTTGAAAGTGGGCGNTGATGCTAGTGTTCCTTACTGTTCCGCCATTTGTGGGGATTTTGCCTCAAAGAAGGGCGCAATGTAGTGCATGTAGCAGTTGAAAGTGGGCGGCGACACGAGGTCCTCCGCCCTCCGAACAAATATTTCTTGAACGTACCACTTTTTGCTCATGAGCTTTGACAAAAAAGATAATTCGAAAAAAAAGTATTATTAAGTACACCTAAGTATTTTGTCAGAGCTGATTTAAAAAAAAAACTCTTTTTATAGCCGTACCCTCTTTATATCAATGTCTGCAATGGGCTCCACACCCACCGCATTGGGGTCACATGTTTGGGCCGAGCCGCCGCTCCCAAAGAGGGCAATCCAACAAACAAAGACTAAAATAATGAGTTGCATGATAAATCCAATAACAAAAAATAAAAAAATTAGTTCAGAGAGAAGTGTTTCCTGCCAGCTTGCTTTCTATCTTCAAACTGTGATTTTTTGTTTGTTACTAGTTGACGATATAATTAGAATTAATTAGAGATTGTACCCAATATGTCCCCATTTTTTCGTATCATATAATATGCAACATGGAATACGAGAGAATATATTTCTCAAACTTGGAGCCGGCAGCAGCCGCCGGCTCAATCATTCTGATAACCGCTGTGATGATAAGCTGAAACTGTCACTCATTTTTATTATTTTCGTATCTTTTTTTACCGATAATTAATTGAGTTGTGTGGTAGATTATAATAACTCATATATTATACTACTCGGCTCAATCATTCTGATAACCGCTGCGATGATAAGCTGAAACTGTCACTCATTTTTATTATTTTCGTATCTTTTTTTACCGATAATTAATTGAGTTGTGTGGTAGATTATAATAACTCATATATTATACTACCTATTATTTCATTTATGTCTTTCTTTCTTTAAAATATAATAATATATGACATGCATGACATAAATTAAGTATATTGGAATATAGCATTTATCCCGATTCCTCCCACACGGTTTGTTCACGGATGATATGCATAATCACAGTCATCAGTATGCTGAATCCTCCTCCCGTTTCCAATTGGGAACCCAAAGCTTGCCACCTTGTCCCTCATCTCGAGGAGTAGACTCTCGTCCGGATCGGGAACGGAGGTGAAGGTGAAAACTCGTTCCTCCACAAACTCTTCGCTTTCGGGTTGCGGGCAGTAGTGCATGATGCCATAGGTGACGTAGTCCGAGTGTGTCACCACGGTTGTGAAGGCGTCTGCGCGGCTCAGAGAAAAATCATAGAAAAACCCAAAAATAAAAAAAATATATTACCTACTCAATTCAAAGGCTGTGATTCATTTCCCAGCCCTCTGGGCCCACAGGTAAGCCCTAATGAGTGATATATCATTCGAAAGGTAATCACTTGTAGATATTAGTAGTATGCATCTTAAGTCTTAAATCCGTGAACTTTGGGAGATATCATGGAAAGACGGAATGCTACCATGCTTCCTTATGGGACATTTTTTCCTTCATATCTCCCAAAGTTCACCGATTTAAGACTTAAGCTGCATACCATTGACATCTACAGGTGATTACCTTTCGAATGATATATGCCTCACGAGGGCCTACCTGCAAGCCCAGACCAATGTAATATTACAAATACATAACCATGTTTCGTAATGGATGCTTCTTGAGTTCATATGTTCTAAAGTACACGAAATCCGAACTTGGGGTGCACGTCGCTGTTGTCTACATGTGATTACCTTTCGAATGATATATGACTCATGAGGGCTAACCTGGAGACCTAAGGCAATCGTAATGTTACTAGTACTTTGCCATGCTTGTTTATGGGCACTTCTTTTCTTCGTATCTCCTAAAGTTCACGGATTTAAGCCTTAAGATGTATACCATTGACATCTATAGGTGATTACCTTTCGAACAATATATGACTCATAAGGGCCTACCTGTGGGCCCAGACCAATGTTACGATGAATCACAGCCTTTCAATCTAAAATAATATTAATAATATATTATTTAGGTTACCGCGTAGGGGCTCCGCCCATTTTGATACTTTCCAAATCGCCTGACTGTTACTGATGTCAAAGTTTATGGAGACCCTGTAGCTCGTGTCTGTGTTGGAACTGCTATTTACTGGCGTATATCTAGACAAAAAAATAATGCACAAATAATGGAAAATTATAGAACGGATACAGAATTATAGACGGCTTGGTTTAGGTTAAAATTCTTTTTTGGATCCATATTTTGTTTTATATATTTGGTCTCACATGTCAGTCAGCACCATTGCAAGGTCAACGTTTGGATCTTGTTGAATCTTTTGAATATAGCAGGTGGGAAGTTGCTCCAACTCCACCGGGGCCACCTCCTCTCGGAAAAACATTTCTTGCACAAACCAATCCTTTTGGAGCTGTTTAATGTCAATGTCGACCATGGGCGGAGCATTCACCACTTGAGGATCACAGCACCTCTTACCCACCGCCTCACACATGCTATATAATTTTATTATCAGGCGTGAAAAACGTGATCAATTTAATGGCTTATTAATTTTTTTTCCTGTCGCCTTTACCTACCTGTAATCACAGTCAGCAGCATGGTGGATTTGGACCGAGTGCTCTGTTGGAAATTCCAAGGAGGACACCAATCGCCGAAGCTCGGTCAGTAGTGCTGCGTCCGGATTCGGACTCGACGTGAGCGTCACTACTCGCTCGTAGTTGTCCCGGGCGTCGTCCCCGTTTTCCGAATAGGGACACCAGTGGACGACCCCGTAGTTGTCGTAGTCCGTGTGCGTCCATACAGCAGTGTATTGGTCTAAAATTTAAAAAATTTTTAAAAAACTGAAAAATGTGTAGCTAGTAAAACTTAGATTGAGGATGAAACTAGAGTGGGAGATTACCCCGATAACGTTCCCGGCTGACATAAAACACGGCTTGCTTCTCCCCCACTCCGGAGGAGGACGTGGAGGAAAGGTTGTGTGCTGAGAGGCCTGAGCCGATGGAGGTGTACCTGAAAAAAATTCAATTTAGAGATTTTTTGTATTTCGAGATTTTTTTTAAAGGAAAGAGGAGTTTTTTTTGTTTGGAATCTCACTTCTCAACCGTAAAGTCCACTCCAGCGTAGTATTTCAGGTACTGCATGAAACACTCGTAGCTCGGCTCCTCAACGTCTTCCGCCCTCCGAGCAAATATTTGCTGGACATACCACTTTTTGTCGTAGAGCTACACGAGCGATGACGACAATGCAAAAAAACAAAACAAAGTAGTTTATTAAAACTTTCATTTTTTTAAATTGCAAAACAAAATTATTGTTATTATTGTAATAGCTTAGTACTTACTACTTACCAAATAAAGATCGAGCTCAGGAACTGGGCGAATGCCAAGGGCGAGGTAATCACAGCTCTCTTCTTGGGCGCCGCAATTTCCTAAAAGGGCCGCGGCTCCGGCAAGGAATAATGTAAGGAGTCTTGGCTGCATCATCATCATCATCAACTGCTGCAAAATATGATGCGACAATCATTAGGTTGTATTATATATTCCACTTGACTGTTGTTGCCAGTCCACCTTTTTAAACTGATCTGAGGTCATCGCTGAGTGAGGAAAAAGGTTGGATTTGGATGCAGTAGATTAGCAATCGTGTCAGGCAGGTGTTATCAGGGTGTGCCAGCCAGTAGTTGCCATTGTCACTCAAACTGATAATGATGATGTTGATGAGCTTTGATACGAAAATTATCAATCAATTTATCAATTTAGCATTTTGTTAGTGTCAGACTCTTTATATTTAAGTATTTTCAGTTTGCAAAACAATTTTTGTTATAAAACGGAAAACTTTGAAGTTTGCAAATTTTTAGCTAAATTTTATTATTGAATTTTACAGATACAATATAATAATTACACTAATTGTAAGCCTCTCTGTTTCCTTTCCTCTCGGGTTCTTATAATTCTCTGCAATAATTTGCATCCGCAAGACTCATATACCCCCCGTCAAGTCAGCCAAGTAATAAGAAGTCAATACCAGCAGTCCGCGTGATGGGTTACAGGAGCGCCATACTCGGTGGGAAAGCCTATGGAGGCCACCATGTCTCTCAGCTCTCGGAGGAGACTCTCGTCCGGACTAGGTTCCGACGTGAAGATGAATACGCGCTCGAGCTGAAACTCTTTCGAGTTTTCGTGAAAGGGGCACCAATGCATCACGCCATAGGTCTCGTGGTCCGTGTGAGTCAACACGGTTGTGAACTTATCTAAAAAGTCGTGTGACAAGGAGTTTCTTTTCATTATTTTATTTTTTAGTTTATTTATGTTTAATGTTATGAGTTTTTACTATTTTTCCTAAAATTGCTTACCAAACCTTGTTAGCTGAGAATCAGAGGTCACTTCCCACACGGCATTGTTACCCCCCGCGGCCCCACCTTTCGCATACGAGGAATTACCCCGGAGATAACCGTGTTCGTCATTGTCTCTAGAGACATAGAGAGTTCAAAAACTACTTATGTGACAATAGTTACCACTGCACGCGAATTTTTTAAGACATTGTTTTTGTTCATATGTATACCTATCGTCAAAACCCATAAAGCCGTCTAGAAACGGAGTTAGAAATTGGTAGTAGCAGGATGGCGCCACGAAGTCGTCTGTTGGTTCTCGGAAAAATATTTCTTGAACGTACCACTGCTTCCGGTAGAGCTTCCACCAAACAAAAGTCACAAAATACTTTTTAGTTTTTTTCCAAATGGCATTATTTATTTATATATTTTTTTTTAAAAGTTGACCTCAATATAAATATATTTTTAAAACACGTGCTTTATGCATTACCAGAGTTACATTAAGATCTTGAATAGGAGGAACATTGACCAAGGAGGGATCGCAACACGCTTCAGCCTCCATCTCGCAAAGCCCATAGTCGCAGTCGGCGTGATGGTCAATCCGGACCGAGTGCGGGATTGGAGCTCCCAGACCCGCCACCAACTCCCGAAGCTCGTCCAGCAGCCCCTCCTCCGGATTGGGAGTCCCGGTGAAGGTCAACACGCGCTCGGTGTCGTGCACCGAGCCGGCATAAGGACACCAATGCATTATCCCGTAGGACTCGTAGTCAGTGTGGGTCACTACCACGGTGTACAGATCTACACTCAGGAAAAAAAAACTTTGGAATTGGTTTCAGATTTTTTTTTCAATCTTACAAAGGTTTTTTTTTTGAGCTTACCGGAATACTTAAATCGGGAAATCCTCCACACCCCCAAACTGTTACCTTGGAAGGGATAGTAGGCGTCAGATACGTTGTGAGTTGCTACATGACGGCCACTTGTAATATCTGTGTATCTGGAGGTTGCGAGGTTGCATAATAATAACCAGTTTGGATTTTTTTAAAATTTTATTTCTTAAACTTGAACTCACTGCTCAACAAAAATTTGAATGTTATTCCAGCCGCTGATGTTCAAGTAGGGCGCTAGGTAGTGCATATAGCAGCTAATGTTTGTTTCAGCAATAATAAGATCCTCCTCTGGCCCCCCAGTAAATATTTCTTGGACGTACCACTTTTTGCCCATGAGCTGGAGAGGGGAAGAAATTGTCAAACATACATAAATTAAGTAATAGCATGAATGAATGGATCGATTGATTTGGTTTTACCCGATCAATGTCTATGTTCTCAATTGGCTCGACGCCCACCCCGCCTGGGACACATGTTTGGGCTTGGCAAGCCCCAATAAGCATTGATGATGCAATTCCGCCAAGGAGGAATAAGATTAATGTTGAAGGCATCATCATGATCAGAACCACAATGATTTTTACGGCTGCCTCCTTTATGAGAAAAAAACCCCACTCGTGAAAAAAAATTGAATTTGCCAAATTATCAATTTTTTGGATCCCAAACTACTGCTTGCTTCCCCTTAATCAAAATAGTCTAATTTCGCGATTGTAAGTATCCGTCACGGTACAATAAACAGAGTATTTGTAGGACATCTACTTATCTGAACTGAACAACGTTTTTATAAAAGTTAAAGCTTAAAAATAATGCATGATGTGATAAGACCAAAACTAGGTTTGTGATATGAAATTGTTAATCATCATCGTCATCATCATCATCATCTCCACCACCACCACCATTTACATATACTAGTCACTAATCAATCACATTCCGTAAAGCAATGGAATTTCCAAAATGGACTTTCTGACTGAACACAATACATTTCTGTCATGAATAATACTATTCAGCGTCAACTATCATTTAGTTAACCTATAATTAATCGTCGTTAGAATCGTTATGAGTATAATATGACACAGAAGTTTTTATTAGTAGCAAGAAGAATACTTGACACAGCAAAAGACAAATATACAACAAGTCTGACTGACCGAGCGGGAACTACACAGCAACTGCACTGACTGCAGCACACACACAAAACAACGCAACCGAAATGACAATGCCGCAAAGGCTTCATACATGACCGCCACCGACACTCAGCACTCAATTATACATTGTATCAAGTAGTACATACATATGAACAAAGATAGCTTATACTTATTTAATCACAATTTCATTATCGTGCAACCATGATACATGATGGTGATAACAATTCAGTTATAGTGTGAAATATTCAAGTGTTAAGTTATATTAAGGTATAAAAATGAATTAAGAGATAGCTCACACCGTTCGTTACTTGAATTGACCAAGGCGCCGCCGACGCTGATACCATTAATAAGTATTACTATACAATTTTCTTTCCAATCCACTTAGGATTTGTCCATTTGTGCTTGTAGCTCCTCCTATTTGGTCATTCTGGGCTGGGATTTGGGTTGAACCCAGAAGACAAGTGGAGTAATTCATGATAATTTAATGCTGTTTCATATATATATATATATATGACCATACTTCCACAATAATGTAATATGAGGAGAAATTGAATCAAAACCCGACAACTTCCCCACCATTTTTTCATCTTATCAGATTGAGTTATCAGTGGGTGAGTGATTCAGCCGCAATTTCAAGATACCAAACAGATTTTTTTGCAACACAAACGCGAATATAATTTTGTGTTTTCCTTTGCCAATTTACTATACTCTGAATACAAAGGGCGAAAACGGGAAAAAATTAGTGACAATTGTTTTTTTATATTTATTAGAATTTATGTGTCCAAACCTCAATAAAATTAGACAAAATAAAATTAGAATTACCTCCATAACCAGACATAAATTGGGAGTCAGAGATAAATTGTGAATATGTACTGCAATATTTTGCCAAATTGGTTCGACTACATAAAAATGGTCTTTAAGCCGGGATGCGCTAACCCTCCTGTTCACTGGTGAGTATGAACGAGTGAGTCCTCTTGTCCGTCACCCCCGGCAACACTACTACCAAATGATTCTGGAGAGTAGCAGTCTGGGGGATGAGCCACAGGAGCACTGTTATTTAGCGGAAAGCCGAGGCTTGACACCATGCTTCGGAGCTGCCTCACTAGCCCCGGATCCGGAGTTGGAGTTCCAGTGTAGATAAAAATCCGCTCGGAGTTAAAATCCGCATTTTCCGGGAATGGACACCAATGGATCACCGCATACGTCTCGTAGTCGGTGTGAGTCATCACAGTCGTGAACTTGTCTATTTGGAACAAATAAAAAATATTACAAGCGGATAATTCAGGATAACCAAATAAAATTGCAGGAGATTTTCAATCTCAGGATTACTCAGGGTGTAAGTCCGGGTCACCTCCCATACCGCCTTGTTGCCTCCAGCGGCCTCCGGCGTCACGTAATATTCGTACCTGACGGCGAATCCAGTCCCTTCTCGAATTCTAAAAGCGAGATTCAAAACAAATCAATTAAATTTTTTAGCTCATTTCTAAATCTGGAAATAGTTCAACCAGTTTTACACCACGACTTACATTTCTTCAATTTTGATCCGGCCGGGAGAGGCGTCGTGCCGTCTTAAAGTCTGAATGTAGCAGGGCGGGGCGAACGCATCCTTTCGCTCCCGGAAAAATATCTCTTGGACGTACCACCATTTGTCGAAAAGCTATTATGACGACGACGTTTATTTTATTTGTTATTAAAATAATAATTATAACCTGCTTCAATTAAGAAAAAATATAATTTTCAATTCTTTTTAGCTTTTTACTCGCTGGAAATCAACATCTGGCAGAGGAGGAACATTGACCACCGCCGGATCACAGCAATCCCCATTTGCAAGGTCGCAAAGCCTATCGTCAAAATCGTGAGAAAATCATTAAGACTGAAGAAAGATTTATTTAAACATAAAATTATTTTTAAAACAGACCCGTAATCGCAGTCAGCATGATGCTGGATCTGGACTCCGTAGTTCGTTGGAAATCCCAGAGATTCCACGAGAGCACGAGCCTTAGCCAGCAACTGAGGCTTCGGGTCCGGGACTCCGGTGAATGTCATTATGCGCTCGTACTCGTGCGCAGCGTCTGGAAGAGGACACCAGTGCATTATCCCATAGGACTCGTAGTCAGTGTGGGTGTATATCGTGACGTACTGATCTATGTTCACACAGGAAAAAAAAATAATTTAAAAAAAAATAAAAAATAAAATATAAGTTCTAGTCTAAATCATTTTAAATTATTTTGGTACTGGTGCATACCCCAAAATGCCTCTCCCATGACGTACCATACCGCCTTGTTGTCGCCGAGGGAGGGGTACATCACGTTGGATGCGTTATGGATCACTGCCCCACTGGCGAGGTCGGTGAATCTATGGGAATAACATTCAGTTTTTTTTTGTAATTCTGGAAACCTGGATGCACAAGTTGAAGTAAGTATACTTTCTGCTTCTCACATTTCAGTTAGTTGTCCCTCATTCTCGTAAATGAACGGGATGATATAGTGCATGAAGCAGGAGTAGTTGGGCTCCACCAGGTCCATTTGCCTCCTGACGAATATTTCTTGAACGTACCATTTCTTTCCCATGAGCTGCCAGATGAAAAATAAATAGTTCATGACAGGAGTAATGAGATTATTCAGAGTTGCCTTTCATCCAATTTCAGAAATTGCTATATATATTTTGATTTATACCCGATCCATTTCGATATCCTCAATTGGGGTCACGGTCACATAGTCTGGGTCACAGGTTTGGGCCCAGCAGCAGCTCCGAATCAGGAGGACAAGGAGTCCTCCTGCAAACACGGCATGGATGAGACGGGAGGGGGATTGCATGATAAACTGCTTCACCCGAAGTCATGGAGCAAATTGGATATTTTGGCAGGCTGGCTGGGGTTTAGAACTGTGTTTCTTGTCATCCATCAGAGCAGTCTTTTCCAAATTGTCAATGTCAAGATAATTTATGATGCAGAAGAGTTGATAAAATTACACGTCATTTATCTTTGAAATGATTACACTCATTTTGATTGTGGGATTTTTTATTGTTACATCTCAAATAAATGCCCACAACCAAATTTTTATAAATCGTAAGTGGATATTTTTTTATATCAGTACAAATTATTATTTGTTCCATTAATTCCACAAGCTAAACAGGAATAGTCGCATTCAGCGTGATGAGCAATGGGAGTCGAGCTATTCGTTGGAAATCCAAAACTGGACACCATGCTTCGTAGCTGGCGGAGCAGTCCCAGGTCCGGTTTTGATACTCGAGTGAAAATGAGGACGCGCTCGGTTGGAAAAACCACCGAATTTTCCGGATATGGACACCAATGCATTACTCCATAGGTCTCGTGGTCCGTGTGAGTGATCACAGTTTTATGTTTTACTGGAAGAGATCGAAATGAGAAGCAAATGATAATCATTTAAATTTTTTTGGGGGAATTTTTTGATTGAGATACAACTTACTTAGAGCTCCGATTTGACCAGTTTCCCAAACAGCGTGGTCACCTGAATCATCTGATGACTCCTTTCCAAACATGCCGGTATGGCTGAGGAAGCCACTCCCATTTGTAAATCTATATACGGATTTTATTTATATTCCAGTCCAAATTATTATCATTATTATTGAGTATTCTCCGCTATTTTATCCAACCGGATTCTCTGCTGCTGCTTACATGTCGTAAAGGACCAGTATTTCGGGGTTGTATGCATAATGCTTGAAATGCTGAATAAAGCAGGAAGGAGTATCCATCAACTCCGTTGCCGGTATGGCTGAGGAAGCCACTCCCATTTGTAAATCTATATACGGATTTTATTTATATTCCAGTCCAAATTATTATCGTTATTATTGAGTATTCTCCGATATTTTGCCCAACCGGCTTCTCTGCTGCTTACATATCGTATAGGACCATTATTTCAGGGTTGTAGGCATAATGCTTGAAATGCTGAATAAAGCAGGAAGGAGTATCCATCAACTCCGTTGTTGGTCCCCGGAAAAACATTTCTTGCACGTACCAATGCTTTTTCAGTAGCTGCAATATAGTTACAGTAGTAATAATTAATTTGCTCAAATATCAGCTTAAATTTTTTGTATTCAAAATCAAATCGATTACCAAACTTAAACTTACCCGTTCCACATCAACGTCTGGCATTGAAGGAGGCCCAACCGCATTGGGATCACAACAAGTCGCCGACGCCGCCGCCTCAGCTTCATCCGCCACGCAAATTTCATAGTTGCAGTCTGCGGGATGCTGGAAGATTTGAACGGCATAGTCCGTTGGAAATCCGACACTGGCCACTTTGTCCCGAAGCTGGGCCACCAACGAGCCATCCGGGGAAGGTGTTCCGGTGAACGTCAGAATCCGCTCGTAGTTGTGCGTGTCGTTGGAACCAAAGGGACACCAATGCATTACTCCATAGTTTTCGTAGTCGGTGTGAGTATATATGGTCCTGTAATCGTCTACGCACCCAGTTATTATAGTTATTATTATGTTTTGCAATAATAATACTATTGCTATAATTATAAATGGAAAAGTTGACTTTTGATTTTATTTTGAATTACATGAAATGAACCCCTTTCCAACGGACCACACGGCAAAGTTATCCTCCAGCGTGCCAAACAACACAAAGGATGCATTGTGGAATGAATCTCCACTCTGAATATCTGTGTATCTTGAAAACAAAACTATACACTTTTAATTTGATCCACAAAATACTAAATACATAAACAATTATATTCAGTACAAGTTTTAAGATTGTGTAAAAAAAACAGCTAGCTACTATCTACTCGACTCTACTCTACTCACTGTTCAACCATGTGTGGCTGAAGTAGATCCAAGAAGAAATGTTCTACATAGTGCATGACACATTTGAAAGTGGGTTCGGAAACGAAGTCCTCCGCCCTCCGAACAAAAATCTCTTGAACATACCACCTTTTACCTAGGAGCTGCGGTAGAAAAATAAAAATGAAATCAATTAAAAAATAAACAACTTGAAATAGCATATAATTTATATAATCTTTTCTACTGTTATTAGCTCACCCGGTCAATGTCAATGTCGGGCATGGGCTCCACGCCAACTTGATACGGATTACATGATGATGATGATAATGATGATGTTTTGGGCAAGAACAGCGGTCGTCGTGCCAAGAAGATGAATAATAAGAATGAGTGAGGATTGCATAGTAAAAACTTGAGACGAGAATATATACGTGCAGACAGAGCAGACAGAAAAGCAGGTTAAAGGAGTAATGATAAAAAATACGATGAGGTTGAACTCTATTATCATTATCAGTAATTTTTTGGGTGTCAGCCAGCCTAAGTTCCATAATATACATAATCGGTGATGATAACTGCAGAAATTGGTGATAAGAGATTATTGTCGACCACGTCAAAGCACATATAAGTAATATTTTTGAGCTTAACGAAATTTTGTAATTTAAAACTGACTGCACTGACTGAATGTAAAAATAATACTATGAGGCTTTTCATGCCTCAGAATATATTGTAGTTTAATTAAATGCCCCTTAAGTTTATATATTTCATTTTAAATCATAATTAACATTGAGCACAATTCTAATTTTAAGTACTAACAACGAATCAAATGGTTTTTTTGTTATATGCTCAATCAAAGTCCACGTCTGGCTTCTTCTTGGCATCATTTCCATCATCATCTACAACATAGTCGTAATCACAATCCGCGTGATGAGCAATAGGGACGGAGAAATTAGTCGGGAATCCAATGTCCACCACCAACCCCCTCAACTCTGACATCAAGGCCTCGCCTGGATTTTGGCTCGAAGTTAGCACCACAAATCGCTCCGCGACCCCATCCACATTTTCCAGGAATGGACACCAATGGAGGAGCAAATAGTTGGAGTAGTCGGTATGAGTGACCAGCGTTTTGAATTTGTCTACGAGGGGAAAATTGGCAGGCAAACGTCATACAAATAATCCAAATTGTCACAATATCGTATTTTTTTGTATTCGCCTCATCATGACATCATGACTTACTCAAAATATCCATCTTGGTCACATCCCAAACTGCCCTTTGGTCCCATCCCGGGTCAGAGACGTTAGAATATCGCAAAAGGTAAATATTGCGGGATGAGTCTTCCCCCGGATTGGTAAATCTAAACGTGACGGATTTTTTTTTTTTGATTTATTTATTTATAATGTATATGCCTAAGAAGGGGATTTTATTGCGGTTTAATAAATTGCTCTTTTTTACACAAACCTTTCGTCCATGGTCATGTCAAAGTCAAAGTACGGCAGGATGATCTGGGCGACGCAGGATGGCGTCACAAAGTCCGTCGGAATCTCTTCCCGGAAAAATATTTCCTGAGCGTACCACAATTTCAATTGGATCTGCCCACAGAATCCATAATAATAATAATTTTGAATGACTTTGATGCACTGGCATCTTACTTTTTCCCAAGATTCTACGATAAGGAAATGAGTGGCAGGAGAGAGTTTTTTTTTACCTGATCCAATTGGAGGTTAGTCATTGGAGGAACATTTACTTCAGCTGGGTCACAACATGTTTCAGTTGGAGATTGACAGAGCCTATCAAAAATAAAAACATGTAGGTTGTCAATGAATTATATAACGGTATCACTTTTCAGACAAGTGACGAGCCAATTTTTTTTCAGCCAAATTCCTTTTATCATTTAATTAATTACTCATAATCGCAATCAGGGTGATGCTGGATTTGGACAGCGTACTCTGTTGGAAAGTCTAGGGTTGCCACCTTGAGCCGGAGGTCGGCCAGGAGAGTCTCGTCTGGGTTGGGAATCCCCGTGAAGGTCACAATCCGCTCGTAGGGCTGGTCCACCGCCGAGTCCGGAAAAGGGCACCAATGCATTATCCCATAGCTCTCGTAGTCCGTGTGAGTGAATATCGTTGTGTACTGGTCTATTCATTTGGGGGAAATGGGAAAAAATGCTTAAAAAATTAGAATCGAGACAAATTTTAACGCAAAACAAAATATTGAAAAAAGTCCACCACTTCTTTTCTTACCCCATTCAAAACTCGGGGTAACTGACCACACAGCCAGCTTCTCCCCTGAATTTCCCTCGGGAGTGACGTGGGAGGAGTTGTGAGTAGCTACTCTATCACCTCCCACAGGGGTGTACCTGGAGGAAAAAGAGTCATTGTAAAAAATACTTCTTTTCTTGCTAGTGGTATTTTTAAAATGCATAACATTTTAATTTTCACTCACTGCTCAATAAAAAGATGCTCCGGGACGTCCTCCACAAAGAAAACTGAAAGGTGTTGCATGAGGCAGGTGGCAGTTGGCTCCAGCACGTGCTCCGCTCTCCGGACGAATACCTCTTG